>JANHZU010001948.1:34043-48069 GCA_032468055.1 Acrochordus granulatus
TATCTGAACCCATTTTTCATATATTCTACTATTGCAAACATTCCTAAAGAGCCTCTGTTCTATTCCTATAGCTCTGCTGCATATGTTCACTCAAAAAATATTGGCTGATTATAGCTATCTTGAAAACCTATGATGGAGGAAAACATTTTTATAATGATATATATATCATTATAATAAATTATTATTTATAGTGGCTGCTGCTGGGATCATGCCCTGCAGCCCAGTAAAGCGGCATCTTGCTTTACTTCTCTAACGTAAGCTCCACAGGATTTTGCAGCGCAGAACACTGCAGAGCTCAGATTAGGGAAGCAAAGCAAGTTGCCCTATTGCTGGGTTGCATGGTGCAATTCTGGAAATAGCTGCCATTTTCAGGACAGCCACATTGAATTGTGGCCACTCAGAAAATGGTCACTTCTGGGATCAGGCCACACAGCCCAGCAATGGAGCAGCCTGCCCTTCCCAGACCTAACCTCCAGCCATCTTCGAAAGGTAAGCAAATGATGGGTGACATGGAGTGAGGAGGAGGGTATGCAGAGGGCCAGAGGGGAGGCTGGGTGGGATAGGCAACAGTCACAAGGGCAAATGACCGTGGGGATGCTGCATCAGCCAGATGATCTTCAGAACTGGATCGTAAGTAGCTTTCAAAGTTTGCCACAACTTCAAGTGGTCGCTAAATGTACTGTAGCATTTTAATTGCAAATAATTACAATTCTGTATATAGATTCAAGTACATATATATTGCTAATACATTTATATAATACGAATGTTTAACCTACTGATTTTGTATAAATGAGTCCCATTTCATATTTGTCCATACAAATTCTACATCTATAGGCAACCTGCTCATAGGTGGCAAGTGCAATCAGGTCTTCAATCCTTTGAATTAAATGACCATATATTTATCATTCCACTATTGCAGTGTCAGTCTTTTGTCCATAATAAGGGCATGTAAAATCCATTGATGTTTAGTTGTCAAACTCCCAAGTACTGGGTATGTAGTTCAAAAGAATATTATCCTGAACATTGTAGCTATTGCCACACAATTATATTATCCAATACTTTCTGAGTAAAGAAAGTTCTGTTGCACCATCACAACACAAACCCATTTGACAAAAGCAAGGAGTCTGATAGTAAAACAGTAAAACTATATCTTGAAGAGATTTAACAGACTTGGATCTTACAGAAGACTATCTGCAGTCTTTTACTTTCCTCCTCACCTCTAAAACATTCCTGAATAGCATGGGCTGAATAGTACAGAATTTCAGCACCAAAGTGGCAAAAATCAGTAAAATAAACTTGCAGTGATTTCAAGAGATTTGCTTCTGTGTTACTGGTCTCTAAACTGCTGAGCAGAGACGACTTAAAACTGCCTTGCATAGTTGCTGTCTTATTAAAAAAGTAACTCACATCCAAATGATTTTCCTCCATTCAGCAAGTTCTAAATTCTTTGTCATCAAATATTATTTACAGAGCATGACGGGCAATTCAAGAAACACTTATCCAATGGAATGTGCCACATGCATTTCCAAATTTACCCAAAGCTATAAATTCAGGAACATCCCATCATACTGCTGCTCATAAGTTTCATACTCATTTTTGACATGCAGAACAAATATAAAAACTAATAGTGATAGTAAAATGTATATTTCTAAGTTCAAGGTTAAAGTTGGTTGCAAGTGGAGCAGCTAAAAATTTCATTCTTTTAGAAGCAGATCCGACATTTGCAGCTAAGAATAGATTGGCAGGACAATAGATTAACAGATTGGCTCCATCAACCTTCTCTGAGAAAGGATGTGAGATCATCCAAACTGTTCTTTATATGGTGGTTTCTTATGAGGAGACTGCAAAGCAATGTATAAAGTTAGCATAGTATAGTGAAGTAACTTGTATCACAAATCTTGATCTCATAACCTAAATAGAGTGGAACTCTCTAGTGCAACTTTTATTCATGAGAAAGCTACTTCATGGTAAGATCAACTTATGTTCTGCCACCAGAGATAAAGCAAATAAGAAAGACATACAAAGGCAGTATTCCCAGGATAGGTCAGTGTCACACTTTACAGAACTCTAGTCGCCCAGCACAGTCCAAGTCCGTGTCCGAGAATACAGTTATCTTTTTTATGTTTTATAAGGTAGATGGCACTGCCCCAGAAGCCACCCTACAAGTAGAAGCTGCTTCTGCAATAAAAATCCATTGACACAACCATCTCCCTTAAGAGTGTGGTGAAGCAGGTACCCTATTGAGAAATGGAATCACTGGAGTAAAAGGAATGTAAGTGGCACCCATAAGCATGCCTTAAATTCAGTGCTCCTTTTCCATCTAACAGAATGGAGCCTAAAGTAGCTACTTTCTATATCATGTTTGTTGCAGACTCTTTAGACTTACAGTACCTGTAGAATTTCTGTATCAGTACTATCATTTGAATGTGTGCCAGGTCAATTTGATCCTTGTTGTAGATATTGCTTTGGGGTCAGGAAATCTTTGCCAATTCTGGAATGCCATGTAGTGATTAGTTGGTTCAATTTCTGGGTTTGTTGGTATTATAGATTAGAACTTAGATCTTGAGACAGATTAAATACCACAGGTGTTCTCACATCTCCATGTAAGTAATCGGCCAATGAGCCAGAATATAGCAATCGGAACCGTCCATGATCCTTGTGTCCCACCTTTGCTGGGGGACACAGAATGCATAAAAAGTGTCTTTAGCTACAGTAATAGGAGACTGAGCTCCTGTGCTGTTGTCTTGCAGTTGGAAGAATAACTGCAATTTCCTGTTGCCTACTATCACAAACAGGTCAAAAGACAGGCATTTTGTTTTGGGTTGTGAAAAATGTCTCTCTCTTAGACACGGGCAACTCAATCCAGTGATGATCATTGTCCTTTATAGATTCCACCAATATGGATAGGAACTACTTCTCTCCACATAATTTGATGTTTGGATTCTCTCTAAAGATCCTTTGATCTGGATCTGCTATGATTTAAATATAATTGTTGTATCCCCCTCAACTGGTCTGGTAGTATTTTTAAGCTTAATTGTATTATTGCTTTCTGCTCCTTCTGGTTGATGATCAATATTGACACAGAATGGGATTGTCTCTGCCCTATTTTGGGAACAGATTCTCCATCCTAGTAGGTTGGCATCTACAATTGTTTGACCCCAAATCAGCTGAATATAAGGTTGGCTACATCTAGCCACTTAACCAAGGGATGAAGAATTTTTCTTAACACCTGTATATACAAATTAATCTTCTGGATATGCTGATCCTGAAACAGGAGAGTGCCACTACAGCAACCAAGTCCAATGTTATAATTCTCATCTACTATAGCCATGTCAGTTTCTTAAAAGTTTGGTCTTCTGGATATAGGATTTCTTTTATAACTTGAGAGGCAGCCAGCTTTCTTTTCTGTCTTGATGGTACCTCCTAGGTGTGGCACCTATTAGGATTATGCCAGAATCTTATTGGCTAGGTTCACCACAAAGATGTGACCCAGGAAATAGCTAAAATAAGGTTCTTCGTTGCTTTTTCCACAAGGGCACTGTTCCTTAAAAGGGAGTAGGTCATTTAGAGAGGCATAAAGATGACTGTGTGTTCTTAAATGGCCCAGCCATAGATTTTCCCTCATCCTCTTGTGGAAAACAGAGAATCCTTTGCAATTTTTAGGGGATTTGATATACTGAACAAAAGACCATAGTTTTTTTTACTTCTTTAGTCCCATTTTCTATCTCCAAATAAGCAGTGAAGAGTGACTAATGAGTGGATAGGCTTCTGGGAATGAGTGTACTTATTTGAAAAATATCAGGACCAAAAACTAGGGTTATATAGAATTGTTCTGGAAAAAGCATCCAGGAAAGCATCCATTTCCATTCTGGAAAAAGCATAAAAAGGTTAAGGTAGCTCTCCTACATTTCATGGGTAGCCTAGGCCCAACCAAACTTACCCTTTAGTTAGTCCTTGGACTACCAAGGCCTTGAGTATCACAAGGTCAGCTTGCACCTTCTTCTGAGATGTCCTTTCCTCTACCCACTTAATTCCATATCCAGCACCTTTTGGCTTTTCATATCCATCCTGTTTTAGGGAGGAAAGTTAATCTAGTAGGTTTGTCCCATTGGGGAATGGGAGGCTGGGTGCTGCTGCTCTGCTCTTCAACCTCTTGCCTTCAGGACTTCTAGCATCACCCATTACTTCATTTGTTAGGAGGGGTCATCTGTCATGTGGCTTCCTATTGTTTTGCCTGCTTGCTCTGGAAGCAGCCACTTCCAAAATTAACTCAGCCTTCCAGCTGCCTGATAACTCACTCCTTGCTTCTAGTGAGGAATATTAGAGGAGTCTTCAAATCTTCCATTCATGTGCTAGAAAATCAATGTCTTGATTGCTGCTATTGCTTAACTCCTCTAATACATTCTCATTCTGGAATCAGACATATCCTTGATTAGCCTTGCTCCCCCATCGGCTAAATGGACTTTACCCATCTTCTGGGAACTTCCCCAACTCAGTCATGTAACCCACTTGGCTATGACCTTCTGTTAGTATGCCAATCAGCTAACAGGAACTGTTTTGGAGCAACTGCCCTACTTTTTTTTCTTAGCTTTCAAAATAGATTTTCCTAATAGATTTTCCCTTTCCTAATAGGGAAAGTCACTGCTTCTTTTACAAAAACTATGTGGAGGGTGTATCTTTATGGGACAAGAAATCATCTTAAGTTTTGCCTTCTAGCTAGAAGTTAGTAAGTTCCCATTATCCTCATCTTTGTTGACAAAAATTTAGAAAATTCTAACATTCAGAATCCTGTATAAAAAAAAATGACAAAACTTGTCAAAATAGACCGGTTCAAGAACATCTGTAGAAAGAGTATACCAAAACAGAAATTACTTTCTACTTCCTAATCATACTTAAGAAGAATCTATTAAGTTCAGAATCCCTTCTCAATTAAATTAACATTTAACTATGCTATACAGGAAATTCAAATTCTGAATTTTTGTTGCCAAAGTACTATTGGACTGGACACAACTTTAGAATTTTAGGCATCTGACTGAACCCATAATTAATAATGTTTTAGGTACTACACATTTCATCCCTATTCTTTTATGTGCAGGAGAAAGAGCGAGTACAGCCATTTGACAAGCTATGTGATAAATTATTAATTAGGAGAGATGTCCCTCTAGATGATCATATCCTTCCCACTACAAAAACAGTAATGTTGTCAGAATTATGCACAAAAGACAATGAAAAATTATACACTTTTTTAATGTGAAGAGGTCATGATTTCCTTGGCCCAGAAATTGAGTTGACTATTATAAATTTGGTACTTTTAACAAAAGATTAGACATGCCCTGCATAGGACAGCAGTTCTAGTGTAGTTCAATCTACAATGTTCAAATGCTAAGTCCCAGCTTTCATCTGAGATCTCTTCATTACATTGATATGTTAGAATTCATATGCCCAATACATCATACAATACTATGTATGATTCATTATTGTACCACCTTACCTTGTCAAAATGAAGCAACAGGATTCCATGAATTACCCTATACCATAACTTGCAGGGAATACAAATGTATCCCATAGTTTCTGTTAAGAAAGATCTGTTGAAAATAGTCTCTTTCTCTCTTGCAATCATCAGATCTGTTCTTGAAGATGGAGACCTCTGGAGCATATCTGAGAGGTTGGAAATAAAAGGAATGGAAAATTCCAGAGCAAACATTTGATTATATAATCTTGGAGGGAGGCCAATGAAACTTGAAATTTTACTTCAGGAAAATCCATACTATCTGCAAAAACAGAACCCCATATTGATCTAATGGAATGCTATACAGAAGACAAGTACACTTATATTTTTAAAATAAAAAAATCTAATAGAATGCAAAAACATGTAAATGTAACTCGAGTTTTATTTATCTTCTAATTTCTGGGAGGTTAAAGAACTATAATTTATTTTGGACAACAGAAGAAAATAGGCTGTGCTTACAGATAGTTTTCTGCCATATTCTTTCTTCAGGACCACTGTTTTATTGTTGCCCACTCTATTACACAGGATGTACATATCAGGTGTTGTTAAAAAGTCAGTGCCTGTTACAATACATTCTACAACTGAGCACCACTTTCTTTAACTGAACAGGCAAAGAGAAAGTACACGGAACATCAGCATCTGGCAGCATTTTTCCCAAAGAAAGAGACTAAAATGGGTTTAAGTTGATTAACACTATTAAATCACATCTAATATTTGTTACTACATGATTTCATTACAGCTATACGATACAATTATACAAAATGTGTTAACATCAAAGAATACAACCAAAAAAAATTTAAGATAGCAAACAAAACCTATATAACTTTTTTTAAATCTTTACAGGAAAATACTTTTGAAGTATGCATGTAACTGCCCATTCTTTTAAAGAAAATCTACCGCAAGCAAAGTTATCAACCTCCAGAAAAAAATCACACATAGCATTACTAAGCATATCCCCAAAAAGTGTACAATATGCACACTTTGAAAATACAAAATTAAAAAATTGTAAGCAACAGGTGAGCTTCATATTTATAACAATGTGAAAAGTCCAATTTTAGCACTGTTTGTAGAAATAACTGTCTTTGATGCAAGTCCATGAATTGTCTGTCTCTTCCAGGTAGGATCACACTTTACAAAAACACCATGCTCTTGAAACCAAATTACAGAGCAAAATGGAGCATTGGAGTAATGCTGCTTTAAAGTTTATTTTGCTACTTTATCAAAAACAAGTCCCTTAGGCATGTAAGGTTCTTTTGTGTGTGTGTGTGTGTTTTAAATTCTTTTCTAGAAACAATATACAAAGGGGGAAGCTTATTTAATTTCAACCATTCTCCTGTAAGGTAAAATATGTTTTGAGTTCAAAAGCTTTCTTCTTGCAGTTTCACTGGTTGTTTTTGGCCTTAGCATGTGTTAAGATGTGAGATTTCAGGTTAGTTGACTGAGCAAACTTCTTATTACAGCCATCAAAAGGGCACACATAGGGCCTGTCTCCAGTATGAATTCGCACATGTGTGCGTAAATTGAAGTCCAGTGAAAAGCGTTTGCCACAGCCTTCAAATGTGCACTGGTGAAAAGAAAACAAAGGACATTAGCAGCTTGTTTACACATCTTCACTTGCAATATTAGATTTACAAGAAATAATCTGTACAATTCCAAACTGGGTCTCTGTTCTTCATAACTGAGTTCCACTGAAACTGGAAATGTTCATTTGTGCTGTTGCACATCAAAGAAATATACAGGTATACCCTCTTTGCAAAGTGATTACAAGATCTTTCCCATGATGGTACTAATTTTGTAGAATTCACCCTCCAAAGAGATCTACTTAATAACCAGGTATATTTCATCTGAGTCCAAATGTGTATCAATGTGTTATGGCTGCAAGATGTCTAAGAAGGAAATATAAAGACTCTTAACACAGTTCCAAAATTAAACTAATTATAAAGGGAAGTTCTCAATCATTAAAATTACATCATAAATTGACCAAGAAATAAGGGCAAGCTAGACAGACAAAAGCAGCAATGATTTCCTGCCCTTGTCAATCTGGAGACTGTTGTCAGCAGGATTGGCTTTCCAAATATGTAAACTTTCCCAAACCTGGTATTCTCTAGATATATTGATATTGCAATATGAGGAATTCCCAGGTATATGGGTGAAGAGACTATATTAAAACAGCTGCTCTAAAAGATTCTGAAGATGCTCTGCTAATGCTCCCATTTGTCAAAATATTCAGAAATTATTGAGAATTTCCTTCTTTTTGCAACCTAAAGCTGGCAATACTAATAGAAATCTTATTAGCCTTATCCTACCTACTATCTCAAAACTACATGACCATGAAAATTGTCATGCGCGTTCCCACATCTAAATGTTATCACCCAGAATTCTGCTAATGACTATACATATCCGGAAATCCAGGAATAGAAACTCTAGGATAAAGCACCATTTTGGGGAACAGCTATAACAGGAAGCCACAAATTTAAGGAGCAGATATAATCATCCAGTTAACATTACCTATGTACTTATAAGAAAATCAATGTTGTTGAAGTAGCTTTTTTTGTATCTCAATCTGAATTTTTAAGAAAGCATATTTTAATGGGAGAAATGGTCAGAAGCCAGAACATACTGATTAAAAAATACTTTTAATCTTTCTCTAATTAGCCACTAAATATTTAATTCAGCATCTGTACAAATTATTTCCAGTACTTCAGCTGATATTATCTATCACAAATTTATCTAATTTCAGAAATAACTGAACATACATCAAAGAGAATTTAACTAGATTTTCATAACAATGTCATAAATGGATTTTCTCACCTAGAATATTTGAAATAGTTACCTGAAAAGGTTTTTCTCCAGTATGAACTAATTGGTGCCTCTTTAGCTTTGAGCTCTCAACAAAGGCCTTTCCACATTCTGCACAGACGTGTACCCGAGGTCCATGAGTGTGTAGATGCTTCCTCATGGCAGAATTATCCCTGAACATCTTTGTGCAGCCCTTCAAAACAAGACAAATTATATAGCTGTGAAGACAAGCCCAAACACCAAAATTATCATCTTCATCTGTATATATTGCTTACAATATATACTTTGGAATCAAAATATACTTTGGTTTTGGTGTACTTCAAAATGTAAGCAAAGCCATTGCAGCCTAGCCTAGCCTAGCCTATGCACTATATACTATACGCTACACTGCACTACACTATCCTTATCCCCCATTTTTCATGCTGCTCTTTCATTAGTCCCCAGGAAGATTAAGACTACTTCACAGGTTCACCAAGGAGATCACACTTAATGACCCACTTGGGGATGAGTAAGAGATTTAGGAGTTGAATATCTATATCCCAAAGACTCTCTATAAATTCGTATCTAGTCTACTGTCCATCTAACGAGCCTAATCAGGTTAAGTGAGAAATGTAGCCACCCTGGAAGACATATATGGGATTTCCTAATTAACTTCTTCTCAGATTGAAGAAGCTGCGTGGATAAGCAGTAAAATATCTCGAACCAAAAGAAGTCCAGTCGCCATGATTCAACCTCTAGACAATTCTACCTGAATAACTGAGAATCTTCAAATCAGAATCTCCTGTACACTACAACATAGATATGAAGTAAGACTGCTAAAAACAAACCTCTTTTTGAAAACAAATCAGAATCTCCTGTACACTACAACACAGAAGAAATGTAAACTGCAAAATATTGGCAAAGAAGACCCAGCACACATAAGCAAACAATTATGAAACTCCTGTATTAAAAAGATTCTTACTGAAAAAAATTGCTCATAATTGCTTCACTCACTTTATGAGGACATGCTATCGTCCTTGGAGCATCATCTTCTTTGATTTTTCTTGGCTTCATTCTTACAATAAAATAAACAAGCATTGATTGGTGAAAAGCAGATAAGTTATCAGAAATACCTTCTGTCATAAATCACCATACTGTATAGTAATTCCCTCGATTAATTGGATGAGTGATTTTAATAAGGGAATTTAACAATTACATTTTAAATTCTATGACAGAAGAAAAAGCTGCCTAATTTGCTTCAGATAAAAACTCAGAAATATACCCAGAGGGATAATATATGATTTGAGGACAATAAGATATTAACTGCAGAAAGGATTACTTAGCAAATGGATTTTAAAAATACTTAGCAGCACTTTCTAATTCGTTATACTTATTATAATACTAACCACCAACATCTCTTGGCAGAAATTAAAATCCGATATATTAAAGTTAATAAATAAAAGCCTGTGAATCTGAGACTTTTCAAAAGCCAACAACAAAGTGTCCACCCAACGAGAAGTACAATCCAGAGACTGGGGCAGCTATAGGTTTGTACCAGCTGAGCTATGAAATTATTCCACAATAACTCTTCAAATGTATTCCAATGAGCAGATCGGAACTTTATAAAAATATGCACTCTCTTTAGTAACATGTACAAGGTGAAATAGGCCATTGTATTTTCCCAAGAAAGATAGTGACAATATTTTTAGTACAGATTTAATGTAATATCTTTGGAATCTGTACCAATGGATATTTTTTGGAGAAAGGGAATTGAGCAGTATCATGTCACAGAGGGCTATATATATATATTTGCAGCAATCAGCTTCTTCTTTGGCTACAGTCATCTATAAAATATTGGCATTTTTTCAAAGTGAATATGGTTTCAGCTCATTCTTGAAAGGCAAGCAGTGCCAATTATTCTTTCAAAATCCAGCCAGCAAATATTAATTTTTAATATCTGTGAACTACTCTGATTGCTTGAATACTCTGTGAACATCAAGTGATTATCCCTACACTGAAATTATATTTTCTGCATTGACACAATTCAGTGATTTTAAATGAGAACAGAAAAAGCACATATTGCCAGAAATAAGAACATTTATATTTGAACAAGAAAAAAATCTAAAGCAGTTTTTAACACATACCTTGCAAATTCAGCCAATTGTTTAGGATCAGAAAGGTCAATTCCAGGTATTCCTCCAGGTGGCAGCTTCTTTCCCGTCATGTATTCAGAGTAGTCAGGAGGGGAGTTCTCGCCAATGATCTGTTCTTCCACCACAGTCTCATGGTCAATGTCTTTCTTGTCATCTGCAATGATTAGAGAAAACTGAATTTTGATTTAACATCCACGAAGGACAACAATAATAGTCTGGAAAATGCTTCTTAGACAAAGTTTGTTCTAAGAAACTAATTTCAGCTATTTTTTTTATACAAAAACACAGAATTTACACTTAAGTATAAAAAATCATATGTAACAGGTATACTGATGATTCATTTATAGAAACTAATTTCCTTAAAACATGCATTATGAATTATTAAATATAACACTGATACATTAAAAATTAATTGTTCCAAATGTAGTGTAACTAAAGGGAGACATCTTTTGCAGAAAAGTTTTTTGTAAACTATCATAATAAAATGTAGATTATAATCCCTGGTATTTATTTTAATGGAATCATAGTAAGACAACTAATAACTACTAATGTTTTTTATAAAGTCTTTTTCCATTTAACTTGAAAATTATCTGAATTCTTGCTATGGAATTAACATCAAAACCCCCAATCTGGCAAGATATGGATAAAAACAAGACACACATACTTACTGCAATTATGATAACTAAAAATCTGTTGCAGCAACTTTTTAAAATATATTTCAGCACAATTTCCCAGGCAATTTCCCTTCCTTTTTTTAGCTATCAAAACTGCAAGTCTATTTTTTTTCCTAATAAACACATTTATATAATAATTTCCACCAATAAATTCTCAGATAAATTTATATTGCAAGATCAGGCAAAAAGTTTTCAATCCTTTGTTTCAGTGAGGACTGAAGCAACTTATTCAAGACCAAATAATTCCAAGTTATCTTCTTTTTAACAGACATGCTAGGATAACCAAATTACAAAATTTGGTATGTATGAATGTATCTGAAAAATAGATAATATTGGGACACAAAGAAAAATTAGAATACTCCCTTGCCCATTACCTTGAAAAATCCAATAGCAGCAGATTGATAGCTTTATAAATTTGTCATGAATATAATCCTACTATACTGCCTACAGTTTAAAGACAAATTTGCAGTAGGATGGGATGGAAGATTTTAATACCCAACAAAGAGCATATTTTTTATTGCTTTTATTACTAGCTTTGTTTTGTGCTATTAAGATATTATTCACATTGGTTGTGAATTAGTGAGTGTGCTTTCACTCAGATCACTAATTTTAAATAGCTGCTTTTCTTCTATTATCATTATGCAAATAAACTATTTCCTTTATTTCCATATAGATGAAGAGACTGGACCTTGTTCCTAGTTCAGTTTTGCCCTCTAAGCAAATTTAAAACCCAACTGATAGAGATACATGTAAATATGTCAGAATAGTTTGTATAATTTATTTATATCTCATATTTATATGGCTGTGCACCTCACAGAATGTGACTGTAGGCAGTGCATAAGAAAATCATAAAATAACAATTTTAAAATGTAATATCATTAAAAACAATGCTGTTATTAAAAAGACTAGGTGAGAACTTTATGAACAGCGAAGTTACCTCAGCAGATCACCTTTCCCTTAAGACTCTCAGGCTTGTTGACACATCCAGGTTTTTGGGGAATTTTGAGAAGGACAGCAGATAAGAGGCCGGTGTCACCTGGGGGGGATGATATTCCATAGGGCAGGTGCCATAGCAGAGAAGGCCCATTATTTGGGTCCTGCCAGAAGAAATTCCTTAGTGGATGGGACCTGTGGCGTACCAATGCAGCTCACAAAGCAGGGGTGTATCAATCCCAGAGAAAGAAGAAAAACCAGCACAATACAGTGCTGCCTACCTCAATCCACAGAGTCAGTCCCAAAAGTTATCAGAAAGATCAAGCAGAGCAAGAATGATGCACTACCCCAACTCTTGCCAGATATCATTTAAAAGCAAAACCAATGTCACTTCTGTCCCATACCCAGGACTGAATCTTGACTGATAGGCATCCAGATAATCCATCTCATGCAATATCCTTTGAAGCTGTTGCATGACTTTTGCTATAACTTTTCCTAAAAAGGAAAGGTTAGATACTGGGCAAAAGTTGTTCAGTATAGTAGATTCCAGCAATGCTTTCTTAGGGAGAGGGTACACCAAGACTTGCTTAAGAGGTGAAGTAACAACCCCCACACCCAAGGAAGTATTCATCATAACTAAAACCAACTCATACAACACCCTCCTGGCTAGCTTTACTTTGCCAGAAGGGGTAGGGATCTAAAGAACAGGTAGCTGAGCCCACAATCCCAGTCTACTTTCTCAGTCCTAACAGGTTCAAACTGTTTCCAAGTAACAGAAAAAGACTCCTTCCCATTTATCTCCCCAGAATCTGCAACAATGCTGGTGTCCAATTGTGAATGTGAGTGATTTTGTCTGACAGATGCTGAGCAAATACCGCCACATGGCCCTGCAGGGGGATCTCTGAGCCCTCTCTACCCAAGAGGGCATGTGTATCTGAAACAGGATTGTGAGGCAGTTATTGACAAATTAATAAAGGTGGAGAAGTATTATTGCTTTGCCACCTTGACTGCCCCTAATAGGCTTTAATATGCTTGATCTAACTAATCAATGCTTGGTTAAGTTCATCCCTCGTTGAGCACCAATGGTGCTTTAGATATCTTTTGTCCTGTTTCATATTCTTAGCTATTCCATGAAGTGTGATGGGATCTACAAAAGGGAAGAAATCGCACAGGTATGATCTGATGCAAAGCCTTGGCCGCTTTTTGCTCCAAAAAGCAACCAAGGCTTCAAATGGATCACAGAGCAGAACATGAATAATCCCCCAGCTCCTTCTGAAAGCCATCTGGATCCATCAGCAGCCAGGGATGGACCTATCTAATATAAATCCTGACTCCCTGTAGTGGATAATGGTGCTAGAGAACCACATAGAATCAGGATGTAATCTAATCATAGCAAGGGGGACACTAAAATCTTCCCTAGTTCCAGAAAAGCCAGGTCAGTTGGGTGACCACTGTCCCATGTGAAGCATTGGATGACCTGGTATAGGCCGCCCATGGCTGTCAGGGTACCCATGAGCTCCTAAGCCGTCTCCAACTCCACTTCAGAAAGGACAGATTGAAATCCTCCAAGACCATACATCTGGGAAACTCTACTGCCAACCCAGAAATGGAGCCAAGCAGCTCAGGCAAGGAGGTTGCTATTCAGTACAGGTAATCCTTGATTTATGACCCTTATAGAGTCTGGTCTGGAATTATAACTGTTAAGTCATGATGGTTGTTAAGCAGGTCACCATGTGACCATGCTTGATTTTATGACCTTTTCTGTGGTGGTCATTAAGCAAACACTGCAGTCATTAAGTGAATATGGCAGTTGTCAAATCATCATTATATAACCCAATCATCATTATTTTGCTGAAAACTGGAAGTAAATGCTGGAAACTGGCAAAATCCCCAAAAATTGCAGTCACATGATCATGGAACATTACAAAGTACTGTAAATGCGAGCCAGTTGCCAAGCACCCAAAATGTGATTACATGAT
>JANHZU010001948.1:57722-68557 GCA_032468055.1 Acrochordus granulatus
TTGGGGCATAGACTTGGATTATTGTGATGTTGAAAGGTTTGCCTTGGATTCGAACTGAGATCATTCTGTCGTTTTGGTGATTGTATCTTAGTACTGCTTTTCTCACTCTTTTATTGACTATGAGGGCTACTCCATTTCTTCTAAGGGATTCTTGTTCACAGTAGTAGATATAGTGATCATCCAAATTAAATTGGTCCACTTGTCCATTTTTGTTCGCTGATTCTCAAAATGTTGATGTTCAATCTTGCCATCTCATGTTTGACCATATCCAGCTTACCTTGATTCAAAGATCTTATGTTCCAGGTTCCTATGCAATTTTGTTCTTTATAGCCCTGGCCTTTTCTTTCACCTCCAGACACATCCAAAGCTGAGCATCCTTTCAGCTTTGGCCCAGCCATTCCACTCTTTCTGGAGCTACTTTTAATTCCTTCTGATCTGAGGGGCTCATCTTTGGCGTCCTATCTTTTAGCCTTTTAGTCCATGGGGTTTTCTTGGAAAGGATACTGGAGTGGATTGCCATTTCCTTCTCCAGTGGAGTCCTTTAGACTATTTTTCACAGATGTCCAGGAAGCCAACAACATCTTGTTTTATCCTTGTTAACCCAGGTGATGACTGATCCAGTTTGGGTTTCTGTAAATTTCATCTCATATTTTTTTATGGGAGGGAGACACTCTTTGTCTGTCTCCTCTGATGAGATCTGTCCAGTATGATTGAACCTCTGGCATAGCTCTCATCTTCTTCAGAGCACACAAGCCCCCCCAACCACAGCAAAGTCATGCCCCACCAGGGGTGTTCAGTATGAAAGTCATCTGATATTTCCTCCAAATAAATCCATAATACTAAGTATTTTGTACATCCTGCAGTTTTATTGGAAAGATTTTTGGAAGTGGCTTGCTGTTGCCTTCTTCCTAGAGGAGAGAGAGAGAAAGACTGGCCCAAATTCAGCCAGATAGCTTTATACCTAAAATGAGATTATAACTCATGATCTCCCAGTTTCTAGCCTGGTGCCTTAATCACTATACCAGACTGACTCTCAGCATTGGTATACTTTCATAGTACACATTTCCAAAAACTAAAGCTATGCTATTATATGTATGGGCTTGTATTTTCTGCCTTTTTATGTTCCATAACTGACTCAGGGTGACACTTCTGACTTTGCTTGTATTTATTGTCACTGTTACAGGGGAAAGGAACAGCACTCAGCTGTTATGCTTTTGCATGATTCCCCTGCCAGATAAAGTAATGTCTATCAAGTTGGCACTGTATTATGACACTACTCCTTTTCTGTTTATTCTGTAATGAGTACTTTTCCAGAAAGAGAATTTGCTGTTGCAAGTAATATTGAAAGTAATATTGTCTACAAAACTCTTTGTCACATAATTTCCTCCAATTATTATTCACACCCGTATGGCCAGATCTGTAAACTATATAAGGATTAACTTTTGGCTGGACCTCAAACAAGAATCCACAGAAAGCAAACCCTAAGTCAATAGCCTTGTGACTCCAAATAAACTTTTCACATTTTCACAGGCAGATTTTTTGCAGAAAACTGATTAATTTTAGAATAACCATGAAGAAAACTTGCAGACTTGGACCCTTAGATAAGAGATAAGATCTCCCTGCAATTTATCAAATGCTACCAGATTATTGGATCATCACAGAACATTATTTGGTGATATGTTGGAGAAGCAAACTGCTTTTCTTATATAATGTTCTGGCCTCCTCCATTTATATCATCAAACCTGGCTCATGGTCACAAGTCATTGCAGGCTTTTTTGTGCTGTCACCAAGCCATTACATAACTGCTACTTGCACCATCACTAGTTGCTTTTTCTCTTGGGTCTTCTACACTGTATGAAGAGATAAGCACAAACCATGCTAGATTTGGAGTCTGCTTTCCCTTTTTACTCAGATTGTTGTCTCTTTTCTGTCTTATATTTTTTCCTCCCCCCAATCAATATTGTGTAATTCTTTTCCACAAGGAGAAAGAAACATAGCTGGATTGTGAAGACGAGTACCAAATTCCTTCTGCCTGTAGGAAGGGGGAAGTAAATCACAAGGAATTCCCACCTTCAAATTCCCCATAACAATGACATCACTTCAATTAAATGTTGGGGACTGTACACATCAGGGCCAGGTTACCAATAAAATTGTGGAAAAAATAAACCTAACAACCCCCGTTTTGACTTTTGGATATGACCAAGATCAAACCATTCCTCTCTTTGCTTAATCCCATCAAAGCCAAATTGACCCTCCCTGCTGAAGACAAAGCCTCCTGTCATCCCTTCAAACCAATTTAGCTAATTTTGCCTGATAACAGAAATAATGCCAAGTATGTGGATAAGAACCTGCCCAGCTTCCCCAGAATTGGCCAGCAAATCAGGTCCCTTGTCGCCCTATAAAATTCTTAGCTTTTCCATTGATCAAGGTCCCTCTTTTTTGTAAAGCAGCACTCAATGATCATTGCAATAAACATGGTTCTTCTCAGTGTTGTGCTCCTTATTTCAGGAAAAAGTCTGCAACATTTCTGGGAGTTCTGTATTGGATCCAACATAATGTTATTATATGCACACCTAACAAGCATACACGCTTAGAACACTTTGATCAATTTCATGCTGTAATCCCAATATTATCTCTTCTGTAAATCAATTCAGGGTCAACAGCAAATGGAGAAAACACCCTAAGCTCCAATCCGTACTGGAGTGCTCTTAACTATTATTAATGTTATCATTCTCACAAGAATTAAAATTTAGGAATATAATTTGCTAACTCTTCAGGCTAATCAGTCCTGAATGACCAATAATGTTCCTGCAGCTCCTACAATGGTGGATCAGGAAGCTGAACATTATGCTGATCCAACCCAGTTTGATCAATGAAGTCACGGTTTTCTTTGATGCTGTCCTTGACAGCTGCCTCAGGAGGACTCCCGCAGTATCCAGAGCCCATACGAACGTCCTTGTTCTGGACGCTTTAGAAGATTGTTCTGAAAATTTACTGCCACAGAAACCGGAGGACTTTGGCTGCATCACTGGCTGGTTCAGACTTTCAGACTTGGGAAGGGCGGCTTTTGCAGGGCAGCGACGCCGCGTTGATAATGTGACAATCCGGGGCGCTTCTGCACCCTCCTCTTGCGTCGGAAGACCCTCGCTTCGTCCTTCGGGCCCGACAGACAAGCCGCTTAAACCAAGCGGTGCCTGGCGAGGAGGCGTTTCACCGGGCCCGACCGGGCCGGGCGAGGCGGCTCCTCCCACCGTGGCCGCCCCTCAGCCCCGCCGCCGCGGCCCCTCCCGGTCTTCGCCCACCTGCTCAGGCGCCTCGTCGGGTACCGCTGCCCCGGCTTCTCCGCCCGCCTCTTCTCCAGCGCTGCGACCCGGCCGGGGCGACCGGCCCCGCTCTTCGCCCGGGGAAGCCGGCGGGTCGGCCGGCTCGCGGGGGCGGCTCCGTCCGCAGGGCGCCCGCGCGGATATAAGAGCCCGCCGGAGCGCGCTTCCTCCTGGCCGGAGGCACCTGGCGGGCCGGGATGGGGAACCGGGTCGCGCGCGGGGACTTCGCGTGGGTGTACACCGAGCAGCCCCACACGCGGCGCAGGAAGGAGATCCTGGGTAAGCGGGGCGGGAGGGCGCTCGTCGCGGGCCGGGCCGGGGCGGGAAGGCGCTGTCCGGGGCGATGGGAGCGCTCGTCCGTCCCCGCGTCCTCTTCCCCCTCCGCGGCCGAGCCCGTCTTCTGGTGCCCGCGACGTGGAGGGGAACCGGCTGGCCGCGGCCGCCCTCGAGGCTTCCGCAGCCGGCTTCCCGACGCAAGCGCGAAGCAGCTCCGAGCCCGCTTCGTTCTGAGTCCCGGTGGGCGAGGTGCCGCCGTGCGCTCAGGATAACGTTTCCGCTGTATGTGCGCGGGGCTCAAAATCGAGACGTAAAGGCTTTAAGCCCGTTTCCCACGCACGCTCGTTGCTTCCTTCACCACTGAATCTTCGAAAGAAGATTGATCTGGTGGCAGCTCTGTCACTTGCTCTCAGGCCAGGATTTGGAAAGAAGTAATCAGCAGGATTCCCAAATGTAACAAGGCTGACTTATTATCAGATTTTGAAAAAAAGCAAACAGCACATACATTATCATCTGTAGTTCCCTTCTTCCTTATCTCCCCCCTGGCCCTTCATTATAACCTTATATTCAGTCTAAAATACATCTAATCCTTTCCACTCTTCCTCTTTTCCAATTACTTTTGTTTAGCAATGCCAAAAATTGGATGTAATAGTGATGGGGCTTGCTACCTTTTGAAAATTAGTATTATTTCATTTTTATCCAGTTCTTCCTCTTCCAGAAAACTCAGTCCTTTCTTATGTATTCAGTTCTTATTCAGTTCTCTTTCCATTTTTTTCCTCTGGGGAAGATTCAGCTGAACACCCCACCCAGCTGAGGAATGGACCCCATTCTTCCTCTGACTATCCCAGCTTCCTTTATCTTTCATAATAGGTGAGATGATTGTGCACTGCTGCTGTCAAAGTCCTTCTTCAACTGGCACCACACCTGAGTCTTTTTATTGACTGAAAGAGGGTTGTATAAATTCCTTTCACTTACCACCCACTTTTTTATTTATGAAATCATTTCCCCCTCAGTTGCACCCAAAGGGTACTTTGCAAAATACCTGCCTGGAGCTTGTATTGTACTCCAAGAGGCATCTTTGTCCCTTTTAATTCCATCTGCCTTAGTGTGCAGAGAAGAAAAGTTGTTTTTTTTTTGCAATGGGTTGACTTAAACTGGCACATGGCATTTAAAGCATATTCTATGCTCACTGGGTATCCATTTGCTTGCCTCCCTTGGCTATATTGGAACAACATTTTATTTTTACAGCCTTAAGTGAATATAGCACACTGTTTGCAATTTTGGAAAGTTCTGTATTGTTTGATTTGTGAAATAATTTAGATTTTTTTCAGTATCTCACATACTATTCTCATTCTCCCTGGTTTACTGGGAGTGATAAGAATTTTAATAATTCATCTCTGGAGGGTAGAAGGTCAGGGAAGACCAAATTAATTACTTAGGGCAGTGTGTATTGGATGATTGTATAATACTCATGTTACTTGTTCTATTTATTGGGTATTTTCTTACACTGCCCTCCCATCATGGCTAATCTGATAATGGAACTCCTTCCTGAGACAGGAAAGTACAGTTGTATCAGAAGTTCCTCTGTACTTCATCATTGCGTCAGACCAAGAAGTATCTATTCAAAGGTGTTAGAGGAAGCTGTTATGATGTGGAGAGCACAACAGTCAGGCAGTTGTGACATCCCCAGAATATCTTTTCCCTTCAATCCCAGGTAGTAGTTAGTATTTTGTGCCCCAAATCCATGCATACTCCTTCCTGGGCAATTTTTATTTATTAATTTTATATGCTGCCTATCTCACTATAAGGTGACTCTGCATTTTGAAGTCCTCTCTGCTTTTAGGGGATATCCTCCATGTTATTTATTATTAATCATTAATCTAACAATGTTGAAATGGTTGAGAGACACAACTCTGCCTTCTAGGGTCCCAAAATCATGCTGCCCATTTTTGGCCCTGCTTGGTTCCTTCCAAAGATAGCATTATGACCTCAGATCTAGATAGAACTGATCAAGATAGACTGTACAATGCAAGATAATACTAAGGCAACTTCATATTCTTATGCCTTTTCACTAAGCAGTGGGGATATGGAAAGAGCTGTGTTCAAGGACTGAGGATTAACTTCACAGAATAAGAAAGACCCAGACTCAGCATTACCAGTATGAGGTGGCAATCTTTCCATACTTTTTCACATGCCTATCTTAAACAAAGTACTACTTAAATCTGGCTCACATCATTGTGTGTTTTGAAGGCAATAAAGATAGCTGAACTCTGTCTGCTGATATCTCTATTAGAGTGAAACCAATTTTTGGTTTGAACCTGTGTAGCATTACAGAGGTATATACTAAACATTACTCACAATGGTATAGCTGAGCTTGCATGACAGATGAAGGGGCTTTCACATTCCATTGCCAAAAAGCAAAATACAGTAAACTTTGAAGAGTGGTAGGGAAACTGGCTTAATGTAGAAGTCACAGTGTTGGATGATAATTTCCAACTTCCATGGCTGTTGGTGCTGCTAGTTTATGGGAATTTGATTCCAAAACTAGCTAGAAAGTTGCAGATTCCAGTCTACCTCCAAATCCTGTACAGATTTGAAATTGCACTAAGGACAAACAATGATTGATTTTGCTTTATTAGCCGTATCGCTTATCTCTTTTTATTTTTCAAGCTATTTTGTAGCTTAGATAGGAAATCTAAATTAAAAGTTAGATAGCTAAAGGGAACCTTCTGGAACTCAAGAATATCATCACCACCAACAACAAATTAGCTTTGAATATTTTTCTGCATATGGAATGAACCAGGATAGAGAAGGAGAAAGGTGTGTGTTTGAAAGCAAGCAAGTTTGCTTTCACTGTTCCAGAAAGGAAAGGTGAGGCAGGATATATTTGAACTACAGGAGGCATTCATTTAGGGCTATCTAGCCCATGCATTGCAGCAAGAGGGTTTTTTTCCTCCTTCAATTTTTTAATAGTTTGTGAAAATAATAACTTCTGACTCATCACATTCTCTTACTTTTGAGGATGTACTACTCTTTTTGGGAATTGGTCACACTCAGCATTTGATCTGCTAGGTTGTGTAAGAATAAATAAAACTGAAGAAGGGGGAAGGATCAAAACTAAATTTAATTGACATTGAAATAAATGAGATCAACATGATTGGCCCCCTCTTCATTTATTTTTATTCATTTCTATTATTTTGGGAATTGCTTTGGGAGGCTGCATTTGAGGTATTAAGGAATACATATCTTGGTGGGCCTTCTGTAGCAGTCCCTTAGCTCAGTGTTTCTCAGCCTTTAAACTGCGATTCCCAGAATTCTCCAGCCAGCATGTTGTGGCTGGAATGGTAATTTTATTTTATCAGGATGTTACACGGTATCTTTTATGTTACTGTTCATTCTTTAATAATATTAACATGAAACTGATTGTGGCAAGAACAGACTCTGTGAGGCCCACAGAGAGGAAGAAGTAGGAAATTATTGCTGGTGTTGATCAATCAATCCTTCCTTGGGAAAGCAACTTTGAACCAGTTCTGCAGCTACTGTGCTGCTAATGAAAGCCAGGCACCTCCCAATGTTCAGCTATTTAATCAAGCAAATTTGTGCCAGTGGAATTTAACAAACTTATGAGAATTTGTTTATTCTGTGATGCTGGAATCAAACTGCCTTCCTTCAAAAGCAATCACTCACTCAGGTACTTTGTGGCCAAATATTAGCCTTTTCTCCAGTTTATAAATCAGAGTCAAAGTGCTAATCTTTATTCTTGAGTTAGAACATCAGCATAAAATCCCTAGTCTTTGCTAGTGAAAGGTTTATCTGGAAAAAGTAGTTTCCCCCTCCACTTTTTTTTAAAAAACATAATGTCCAGAGTTCTTCTTTTTTGGTCTACTGAAGTAGATGCGTTTACTCTCAGCTTCCAGATAACCCATCTGCTATTTATTTAGTTACACTTATTCAGTTCATCCCTGAGTGACAAATATTCTCTTCCAGATATATAAGTAGTCCTCACTTGTTCAGTGACCATTCAAAGTTACGATGGCACTGAATGAGGGAGACTTAACAACAGTTAAGTAACAGTTAACAGTTATTTTCATGTCTCGTGGTAAAATTGCAAAAAAATCTTGCACACCAAATTTTTAAAAAGGCAGCTGGACTTTTATTTTTAGATGCTACAGAGAAACATTTCAACTCCCATCCAGGAGTCTTCTTCAGTCTCATATAAAAGAAAAAAAATGATATGGAATATATGAACACATTTCCCAAAGGGGGTGGGAGGAAACTGTGAAACCCAATACCCTGGTTCTTATGTAACAAGCTGAAAAAAACAGGAGATTGGCAATAAAGATTAGAGAGAGGTCTCAAGGTTTCGGTTTATTCACCTCTGCTCCAGCTAAAGGTCGTTTTTGGATACGTGTCAAAGTGGGGTGGTAAACTGGGGGCAATTGAAATTTGTCCTTCCCCCCTTGGTCTGGTCTATGTAGGGGCTGGCATCCACCAAGTTCAGAAAGGCTGTTTCCACAAAATGATATTTCGTATATCAGCTACAGTTAAATAAGGCTGTTTATTTATAAACCAGAAATGTCTTCATAATTTTTTACCCCAGCTGTCAGAAATAAACCCAACTATGGCTAAACAACATAAGAAATCCAGGGTCTCTTCTTCCTTTTAATGCTAGACATTCAGATAGTAGATGTTTGAGTTGCACGTGCCAGTTGTAGGTTAAGATTAAGTAGAGCTCCAAAGACTAGGAGGCACCAATGTTGTCCCTTCTTCCAAATGATTCTAAGATGCATTTCTTTGCATTAGAGGAAGGGAAACCTATGGGCTATATATCCTTGAGCCCTGGTGCTCAATGACCAAATTCTTTCATAATCTTTGTCCAAGCATTATGGAGCTATAGTGTATTAATATAGTTATGGGCATTAAGTTTTGGTGTCAGCTGTTTCAGCATAACTTTCCAATGGCCTCTTTTAAAGCAGAACAGTACTTAGAGGGAGAGTATTTAGTCATAGAATTATAGCTGAACTTTAATCTAGAACTAAATTTCATTTTAAGTCAAATTAAAACTAATTTTTAAACTAAATTTTTAAAAACTTATTTAAAGTGACAAAGCTTTAGACTAGTTAAGAATAATGTGATTAATGGGAAAATGAAACCATATAATGAAATAATCAGATTCTAGGATCTCTGTTGAATTTGAAGGAAGGATTTGAATAGGTAGACTGCCTGGGACATGGGCTGTATAACAGAAAAACTGAATATTACTAAGCTTTTAAAATGTTCCTCATTTGTTTCTGTTGTCCGTTATATTACCACATGAGGCATGTAGTTTCAGTTATTTTCAAACAGTTTGGTTTGCACTATAACATCTTTTTTTCCTTCTATCACGAGGGTGTAATTATGTGGTATAATCTGAGGAGGGGGGCATAACATTGCTGGACTAGATGACTCTTTAAAAGAGTGAGACTGTTCTCAACTGCATTTAATCTCATCTTTCTTTTCTCCTTCAGCCAAATATCCAGCCATCAAGTCTCTAATGGGACCAGATCCCCATTTAAAATGGATTGTGACAGGAATGGTATTCACTCAGCTTCTTGCCTGCTACCTGATGAGAAATTTAACCTGGAAGTGGGTTTTCTTCTGGGCTTATAGTTTTGGGGGCTGCATCAACCACTCCCTAACACTAGCAATCCATGACATCTCTCACAATGTTGCCTTTGGCAACAAGCAGGCCAGATGGAATAGATGGTTTGCAGTCTTTGCTAACTTGCCCATTGGATTACCATATTCTGCTTCTTTCAAGAAGTACCATATCGACCACCATCGATACCTTGGTGGAGATGCTTTGGATGTGGACATCCCAACTGATTTTGAGGGCTGGTTCTTTTGTACTCCATTTCGGAAACTGATCTGGCTTGCCTTCCAGCCATTTATATATAGTTTGAGGCCACTATATGTCAACCCCAAAGCAATTACTGAGATGGAAATATTTAATGCTTTGGTACAATTCTCCATGGACATTACAATCTATTATTTGTGGGGTTGGAAGCCTATGGTTTATTTAATATCAGGAACATTTCTAGGCTTGGGTTTGCATCCTATTTCTGGGCATTTCATAGCAGAGCATTACATGTTTTTAAAAGGATTTGAAACATATTCGTATTATGGACCCCTCAACTGGATCACCTTTAATGTTGGCTATCATATGGAACACCATGATTTTCCCAGCATTCCCGGATCTAGGCTGCCAATGGTAAGCATTGATATTCCCTCCTTGCAGTGCGTGTGTACATTTCTCACTAAACATTTTCCAAGTCCCCTTTGTGTCGTGTCACAAGGAGGAGGAATAACAGAATCAAAGCATGCAGAATGAAACAGTAAAAGTCAGTTGATATAGCTTCTGACACCAAAATTTGAACTGAGGGGAAAACTTGTAGGTGTTATGAAACATGCTTTTATGATTATCAGTGTGAAATAAGATATATGAGCAAATAATCATCTTTGTTTTTTCTGCTGGATTATAAATGAAGTATCAAGTCAGTATGGCTGCATTTAACACTCTTTCTGTCCATGTTTAATGGGAGGCAACTAGAGTATGAACAAGTATCAAACTGTATACTTTGAGACAATTGCCATAATTCAGCTTTTCTTCCTCCTTATCTTCCATTACGTTTATCCTCCTCATTTGACAGGCTACTTGATTTCATTAATTTCATTTATTTGAAATTAATTTCATTAATTTGATTTCATTAATTGTTTTTCACTAGGAATTGTTGGTGAATAATATATTCCCAAACGTAACTATACAATATGCCAGAGCTGTCTTCTCTCTAGACTATGAATTTAATCTTTGATAAAATTGCATGTGTGTTTGGATTTGAACTTGTTCTGTATTGGGTTCTGAGAGTAGGATAAATCTGGATTTATCTGCAGATATTTTTACACACCAAGAAACACAGCCTTCTAATGAAACATAGTGCACCTCCGCCCTCTATTGCATACCAGTCCCTGCAAACAATAACACACACACACCCCAGTATGACATCCCCAAGCTAGAATGTTATTTGTATTATATTTCTTAAAAAGTACTGAACTGCTTTCAGGAATTATACACTATTTTTGTGTGTTTTACTGGACAAAAAATGACCCATCAAATTATTTTTCCACTGGACATAAATTGTTTGAACTTCTTCCCTCTGGATGGCACTATAGAGCATTGCATACCCAAACAATCAAACA
>JANHZU010001948.1:71836-85998 GCA_032468055.1 Acrochordus granulatus
AGAAGGGGATGGCAGAGGATGAGATGGATAGATAGCACAGTCAGTGTGATGGGTGTGAGCTTGGGAAGACTCCGGGACGCAGTGCAAGCCAGGAGGGCCTGGCGTAATGCAGTCCATGGGGTCGCGAAGAGTCGGACACAACTGCGCGACATGAACAACAAATCAAATTACTTATCTATGTATCTATCATCTAGGTGAAGCTAATAGTGTGCCTCAGAGCACTTATTTGAATGTGTTTCTCTGTCCAAGTCATCATTATAACACAATTTATTATATAAATTTATCATAACAAAATTTATTATTAATGGAAACAGGATGTATGAATATCTACCCCAATCTGTAAACTAGTTCATGCCTTGTATAAATTACTTTTGTACTTAGATTCCATTGTAAAGGTAGAAAAATGTGAATGTTTCAAACAAAAAAAATCCTCCACCCTTCAGATCTCAACTTCTTAGTTCTTCAGATGAAGTTCAGACAGTATTTTAGATCGGAACTGAAACTACATAGCAACATTATTTCTGGCTTAGAATCACATAAACATTCAAGAACATATGGTGCTATAAGATTTTAGCTGCAATCTGCCACATCATGTGCTGAATGTAGGATTGCCTTGCCTATACATTTGATTGGGAACTTTATATTCCCTGGAAAAGAGTCAATAAACTAGCACCTGTACAAATTTGAAACCACCCGTTCTAACTTTTATACTGTGTTATGTAATTATCTTCTAGATAAACACTGAAAAATGTTTATAGATTAATTGGATAAGTTTTGATAACAAGGGAAATATATATACTGATATTAAACTAAGTATTTTGCAGGTTAAAACATTATGGATTAATATGTTCCCTTTGATCTTTACAGGTAAAGAAAATAGCAGCTGAATATTATGACACCCTACCTCAGCACCAGTCATGGGTTCATGTTCTCTGGGACTTTGTTTTTGATGATAACATCAGTCCTTATTCAAGGATTAAAAGAAAATGTAAATTGGTTTCTGAATCTTGCTAGATACCAACTCCAGTTTTTCCTCTCTGGACTTCACCTTGAAAATCTTTCCTTCGCAAATACAAATGCATTTTATGAAGTGTGTTTAGTAGGTGTAGCTGAATGTATATTTCTGAATTCAAAGGATTGTCTTAAATCCAAATATGAAGAAATATTCAAATGAAGCTAATGAAAATTTTTCTCCCTTACAAAACTCAGGGATAGTCAAAGGGAGGAGCTTGAATTTACAGGTCTGGAAAGTACAGTAGAATGGCTAGCTCTATATATTTCTGACTAGATTACAAGGCTGGCAAGTCTGTTACTGCTTACAATGGACTTCTTTCTCTGTAGATAGATAGGGTGGAGGTAGATAGAGGATCTCCATGTAATTAGCCTGAAAGTAATGTGCAAGTATACGGGAATTCCTCAGCTCATACTGTTATCATGGGCAATAGTTTTGGGAACTATAAAAGATTATCCATCCTGAAGGAGGGGTTTACCAATGCATATTAGTTGCAGTGATTAAATTGGACCTCCACACTGCTGCAAGTTACTAAGTACCCAGCAGTGTAGGTTTGAGGAGACTGAATATATATAAGGAGGCAGCTCTGTTTATAGCTTTAAGTTATATAACAGAAAGTGAAAGCCCACATGTATGTACTCAGAAGTGATCTCAGTAGACGTTAAGGGAAACGGGTTTAGGATTGCATCCTAAAAATGGATTGATACAAGTTCTTTTATATTCTTATAAAATATATAAAATTATATAAATATGTTCCATAATTATATTCTTTATATATGTAATTGGGGAGATAAGACAATAAATATTGGATGATGTCTCATCGGGAGATCTGTTCAGTGCAAACTTATCTCCAATGAATATAGTTTGTGTGCTTCAATGTTTGGTATTCCTATTTACAAAAAGGCCAGTAGTTAAGGTTGGAAAGACCTCTCTGAAAAAATGTCCTAACAGAGTGAATGATACTGGTTTGACAGAAAACTGGCAAGACTGATTTATAAGGCAAATTATTTTTACCTACCTGATTCCCCTTTTTTCCTTTAGGCTATTGCACATGATATTAAGTTTCCAGAGGGATTAACCATGTAATTTTATTGCAGCAAAAAACCAACAAAACCTGTAGTACCTTAAAGATGAATGTGTTTATTATGACATAAGTTTTCATGGACTACAGTCTGCTTCCTCTTTGCATGGTTATTATTCTGAAATTTATATTATATACTCTTGATATGACAACTCACCTCCCCCCAAACAAACAAACAAAAAACACAACCCCAGCAGTCACATAGCTCCTGAAGTGTGAAACCGGAAGTGCTTCCACATTTAAAAATCAGAGTTTTCAAAGGAAACAAAAAACTTTATTAAAAAAACCCTAGCCAGTGCTCCACTTATTCTTATTTAGTACCCAACACCCCCTCATATTGTAAGTTATTAAACAACATGAGATGTACAGAATTATTACTTTTTTCTAATCAGCAATGGATGTTTATATTGTCCAAGGCAAGTAAATAAATTCTATATTCAGGATACAAATACTAGTCACTGACTTTCCCATAAAATGAAACTTTGAGGAAACTTTTGAGGGTCCTGCTCAGGAGAAACCTCCATATAATTTCATGAAAAAACAGTTTCAATACTAGCAAAATTTTTCACATGGGTTCTACATATCTCTAGTGGCTTGCTCAAGCCAACATAAATTTTAAGCCTAAGCAAAGTAAAATAGTTTGCTATTATCAGAGTATTTATGACAAAATATTGGATGATGTGTTATGGGGAGATCTGTTCAGTGCAAACTTGTTTTGGGATAAGAATAATAGTAATTCTGAATATAACTACTATATACAGAAGACATGCTTTAAAATGACAAAAGACAATTTAATTTATCTTAGGGGCTATTCTATTCTCCAATCTAGGTCCAGTGATTTGCAGCCATTAATTTTGTAAAATATTGGTATATCTCATACAATATCTAACAGATGTAAACGTGAAAATGTGAATTTTCTACTTCTCTAACTGCATTTTCTGGTAGCACCACCAGAGGTCAAATAAAGACCTGGTTTACACAGTACAAGAAACCATAATATGGTTTCCTTAATTTGGTATAACATCTTGTGTGAATCTAGACAATTCAATAAACCATGGCTTCGTACAATGTATAAACAAAGCCATTTCCTTTGGAATGCCATTGTTGGTCAAGATTGCCAAGTTGGCCATCCCTGTTGTTCATAAGTAGAAAGTTATATATTGTGAGCCCAAATCCATTGCAAGAAAGAACTGAAAGAAAAGCCAATAAATGCCACATGGACAGTGAACAATTTATTACCAATATGAGCACAGGTATTGTGATGCACTGATGTACTGCTTTAATAGCTTTGAGACCAGGGATCTCCTGGCTGACAGCTGGCATCCTCTGGCCTCAGTTAGTGATGCCATTAATTAGGTTCTGTTGGCAAAAAATTTTTCATTTACACTGCAGACTATCAGTAAAATTATTCTGAAGCCATCTAATAAAAGCAAATGGATCACATATTTCCTTACCTACTATATACTAAAAACAAAAATGTCATACATTTAAATAAGCAAGTACAAAATACAAAAAGGCTGACCAAATATGATGTGCATTGTCAGATGAAATTTTAAAAATTCAGATAATTTTTTTATATTTTCCATTTCAAAGATTTTAAGACTTTTTACTTTTTTAAATGAAGCAAATCCAAGGGAATAGCAAGCTTCAAAGTCTGCTGAGTCTGCTAATAAAAAGGATTTAAAAACAAAAAATGCTGTCAGGTGTCCTCTTTCACCATTCTGCATGATCTTGGTACACTTAGAAATTATCCATCACTTGTCATGTCCCTTGCAACTTCCTGATGGTCTTGTGGCCATTATGTTGTGCTGATTCGACTCAATTCCTGCCTGATGGCTGGAAAACAACAAGTAGCAAATAAGGTTTAAGCCAAGATTTATGACAAAGGAAAAGGTCACCACAATCTCACACCTGATCTAAAGGCCATCAACATATTTCATGAGAATTGGTTGAAATAGCAAATATAGAAGCAACATTGAAAAAACAAGGTGACTAGATTAGCTCTTGGTCAAATTCAGACAAGCATTTCAGTGGCCTGCAATGTCCTCTCTTGCTTTCTATTATACGTGATTAACTTTGTGGCCTTGAACATTCAGGTTTGGATTAAGATGTCAGGTAAACACTCTGGTGTGTTTTCACAGAGAAGGTAGTACGCAAAACAAGACACCCTTCCTCTGCACTAGGAAAGAGGTATCTGTCTTATATGCCAGAAACTTGTTGAACAGAAAGCCTAGCTTTATTTTGGTATCTCAAAACACATAATGACAGCAAATTTACTTCCAGGCCACTGGTTTTTTTAAAAAAATGGGAATTGCCTCTATCACTCTTTCAGACCTGCATATAGATTTGGATTGTTCCTAAACAGCAGTTCTTCAACATTGTAACAGATCCCATTCTGGCTCGTGTTTTTGCAACTCAATACATTTTGCAAAGCATCTACATAAGCTGCAACAGGCAGCTGATCTCAAAAGCTGAGCTTGACTGGATCTATCTTACCTGAACAGGAGACCACCAAGAAACTAGAAAAGCATTGGAAATCAATCCATGTTTGTATTCTAACAGAAAACTACACAGATGTGTCCATGTGATCACCAAGACTTGACCTTACGCAGGTTTGGATTCTAATATGGTAAGATATTTTTTACTTGTGTCCAGGACAAATCCTGAGTTCAATCTTGAGTTCAACAAGTCGAAGGGCAATCTTTCATTCTGTATTATCTTATAAGAGTGTTTTTTTTTCCTTTCAAATAACCTACATTGATTGTGCATTTAAGGTATGACTAACTCTATAAATATAGGAGGGGAGTCTGATTTCCACGTTCTGTAGAAATTAACTGAGTGTGCTTCACTGGACATATAAACCATAAAAGATTTCAGATCAAGCTGGAAAAACAGACTGCTTCAAATATTTACCTCCTGACTTCTCTGGGAATCTAAATCTTAAAACTGATTAGTACATCTTCCATTTTTTCCTTGTGCTAAACTAAAATCCCTGATAGAGAATTCTCCTATCTACATCTTCCTAAAACTGGATAGTGGAAAGACAGTCATGATAGTTAAATGGATATAATCCTAGCAAGATGGACACCGTCTTGCTTTCTCTCACACATACCAAAGCTAAAGCATCTTAATTTGTTGGCTGAGGATAACAGGAATAACAGCCCTAACATCTGGAATGCAGCATACTGAGGAAATGTGTGGTGGGCTATTTAACTAAATCAAAATTTATAACATAACTTACAGACAGGAAAGGGACTTGCCATTTTGATCCCACAAAGCAGGTCAATGTAAGAAATAAACCCTTCCCTAGCTTCTTACCATCAATTATCTCTTCTTTTACTTTGTGTAACTCTTTTACGACTTCCTCCAATATTTCCTACAAAAAGAAAAACAATGCAGTTGAAAAGTACTCTTCAACACTGTAAGCACTTAAGTCCCTTGCCCTGTCAAAATCAAATTTTCCCAGATATGTCTGTAAATCTAATCTGAATTTCTACTTTTACACTATGCAAGTAGAGTTAAAATGCATTGTTCATAAATTTGATTTATTGAAATTAAATATATATAAGTTAACTTGAATTGCAATAGTAAACTGAAGTTAGTTCACACTGAATTATTTTGGCCCAAATCTATACGCATATGTCAAAAGCAGTTCTGAGACTACAAACAGATTAATATTTCTTGGATTTGAAAGTAATGGCCAGCTGAGACTTATACTTAGTTTACAAAGAAAGCTTATGTGTTTTATTGTTGGGGGTGGGAAATCCATGCCCTTTACTACACTGGAAATACAGTGGAACCTCACAAGACAAGCACCTCACAAGCTGAGAATTTCATAAGACGAGCAAAAAAAATTAATAAATTTTATTCTGCTAGACGAGTGGTGACTCACAAGACAAGCAAACTTCATGTGATATCTCACGTGTCATCAGTCAGCGCAGTCTGTATTTCCCATTCAGGCAGCAACCGCGCGAGATGCAGTCTACTCCATTACTGTCCGTGTGCTGTACTGTAAGACATTGCTGAGGGAAAAGGGAAAAGGCCCTTTTGCCTCGAGCAGTGGTGGATTCTCTAAGCCAGCAAGGGGTGCCGGTCAGCAGCGGGTCTAGCAGCAGCCGAGGCCAGAATCTGCCTCAAAGCAGATCCATGAATGCTGGTTAGTTTGTTCTATTTCTATTTCCTTTCTGCTTTATATTGTGTGTTAATCATTGTTACTTGTTTCAGATGTTAGGGACTAACATTTCTACATCAAATTCCATTGAAAATGATTTTTTGGTGAATACTGTGGGGGGCATGGAACAGATCGTCCAACTTTCCATTGTTTCCTGTAGGAAACCTCATTTCGCTTAAAGAGGATTTCGCACTAAGAGCATCTTATGAGGTTCCACTGTATAAGATAATCTTGGATTTATGCTGTCACCTGTAACTGCTTTCTTTTTTGTAACATTTACTGCAATATCTTTATAGGCAGGGTCAGAGTGATACAGGTTTAGTAAATACTTTGCATGCAAAAAGTCTTAGATTCAATCCCTACTCTCACTTTGTCTGAAATCTGGAGAACTAGTATCAGTACTAAACTAGATAGGCCAAGGATCTGAGTTAAGTATAAAACAAATAGGTTACTTGTGGATACTTAGTACTTAGGGATGATTTGTTTGTTAACTAGGTTTGGGGAATCAGAAAATAATTCATATATCCACAGTCTTTTCTCATTGCCTTTACAGGTCATGAAAATGATACATTTCTTTGAGAGACAGGCATTTCACATCCAATTCTGTCCAAATTATGTAAACTAGTGGCCCTCTGGAGAACCATCTCTTAGTGTAAAACATGGAAAATGCTCCAGGTTCCATTCCTGAATTTTCAGTTAAACAAGCAATAAGTAAGGCATAAGGAAGAAGCCTGAGATTCTATAGAAACACTGAACAAACCTGTTGCTTTTCCTGGTTTGAAGAACATTAATAAAAGTTTCCCCTATCAATACTGATTAATGTACACATTCCAACTCACTTGTTTCATACGATCAAAATCTAAATTGTCCATTGCCACATCATTACTGCTGCTTGCTGGCTTCATCCTTGAAACAGAACAAAAGAAACTAAGAGACAATTCCAGGCTGTGTTCTACAGAACTAGATGTGAGCTTAGTAACACCTTATAAAATGGCATATAAAATCAGATGGAAGCTCACCATAGAGCTTACCTATAGTTAATTTATTGACACTCCATTGTTCTTTCTTTATCACTTAGAATGAAATATCATTTTAGCTCTGAAAATGCACCAGGAAGGGTGGGAGCAACCAAACTACATTTATGTAAGTGAAGATTTTTTTTAACCTGTATTGCTAATTCAAATAGTTTCCATGAGTACTTTGTTTCATACTCTGTTATTGCAGTTAATTATTTACTAGACACTGTTTGCAATGGCTTCAGGGCCAGGATGGCTGCTGAATGAACTTTCAAAAATTTCTGCTCATTGTGCAAACCTATCCTTATCTTTCTTATCAATCATCTTTAACATCACCATCGCTGCCAGCAACAATATCACTACCATCAATATATACCATTAGCTTATGTGCCAAAGAGTCTATCATCTCAGTACAATGTTTCCTCTTTACTCAAGTCATTTGATTGCAACTCATTCCAAAACCTGAGCCATGGGGACATCATGTGGTCAACACTGTGCAATGTACAAGTAACAAATCAGGAGTGAGAAGGAGTTTATATAATTTGCTTTTTTATCTTTTATGATATGGGATGCTGAATAATAATTATGTGGTAAAGTAATTACACAAAAATTACAAGTGAAATGTCATTATCAGTGGACTATTGGCATTTAAAGGCAAGTGGAGGGTTTGACAGTATACAAAAAGTTATATACAGATACAGACTCAATTCTATCCTATCTTTTGATCAATATTCAACAGATAAAAAGGCTATGGAGAAGAAAAAATATTTATTAACACCCATAGCAATTTTTCTTTAACTGCAAAAAAGGCAATAAAATGACTTTGTACAGTTTACAGTATTTTTTCTAGTCAACTTTTATAAACCTTCATGATATTTTTCTGCAAGCCCTGGAGGATGAACCAGGGACTTCCAGCAAAATATTTCAGACTCAACATCCTCACTAACCCAATGGTTAGATTTGGCAATATGAAGCATGTACTTTGATACTTCTAATTTTTGTTTAAACTTTTTATAGAGCAGTTACTGATATGAGGGAATGGAAAAAACATGAAAAAAAAAGCATGGAAAAACATGATGTGGAAATGGGGGTTTAACTGTCTCCTCTATTATGCTGTTATGAGGCAGGTAAGAGAAACTGCTGTTGACAACCAAGTGCCTTTCCTCTTGTGCAAATCTGAAGCTTCAGGTACAATTTTCATTGGGAGTGCTGTATTTTAGAAGTGATGAATGGGAATGAAAGTAGTTAAAACAATTCTCATTGACAACCTGATTTTAATTTGACCTTCCATAGCCATTGCATAAAATATTGAAAAAAAATTAAAAATGATAACCCAACATCAAATTATATGTTTAGTTTGTTGAATTTCCTTAATGTTAAAATAACATCCCCATGTATCTGCAGTGGGGTTTTTCCACAATGTACATATTTTATTTATGTACCCTCTCTATATCTTGTATGTATGTCCTCTTTTCAGGTAGCTTTAGGCAACATGTTATATTTAATTTTAAGACAATATGCTTAACAAACAGTCCTAAATATACTGATATTAAAGCATTTTTTTCAAACTGTACATCAGAGTTTTTTTCCAGTGGCTTCTGCTCACTGCTACCCTTGGACTTCTATTGAATCCACTCTCATGGTTCACAGCATTTCCATGTAAAAGCAATCCATGATGGATTTCAGTTACATAACTAATCTTTATGTAAACATCACTGACATGTTATTTGTTAAGCAGCAGAAAAGCAAAAAAAATGGTGGCAAATTACACCCAGGCATACAGCTTGTTAGTTGTTGCATGAAAAGTTATATGTTTTGCAAAGAATAAGCCAAAACACTACAGAGAAGTCAGGACAATTTTTCAGTACCTAAAAGATGGTTGAAACTGAACAGGGCCTTTAGATTCAGGACTTCTCCCCACTGCTGGGTTTCTATGCAATGGAATGAGAGGATACAACATGATCGCATCCAGAAGCAACATGCACAGGTCCAATACATGCATGTGATCCATACATGATGCTCTGCAACTAACCTAGAGAGTAATGAAGTGACCGGTTTTTCCATGGAGTTGCTTCTCTCCCAAAGTTTCTTCCCAGCATCTGTGTAAAGAGGAGATACACAAACAGAAGGCTGTAGGACCCAGATTGTGGAAGAAGAGCTGAGGCAGAGGTATGGGAGATATAAGAAAAATACTAAACTAACTTTTAAAACCTTATATGTTCCTAATAGTAACAGGTGTATTAGTGGAATAATCCCAAACAAGAGATCTAGGTTAACAACAATTCTAAATCTCCTAAATCAGAAATTCTCAATAAAAACCTAGAATGCTGAAGAAGGATCTTTTCAGCTAATACTGAGGAAATGAATTCTTGCTTCTCCTGAACCAGACAGGAAAGTTGGACTTTTAGCAATACAGTAATAATTGCTGAAATATAAATATAATATATGTGTGCTTATAATACATTTTATTTCTTATTTTCATCATTCTTTATAATATCCAGAGCTATATACAGATCCTATTAACTCATGAGTGCAGTATCTCTATGGGAAAGAGAGGATCAGATAGAAAGAACCATGAGAGTGATATTTCTCTTTTATCTGGCCTTTCATATTAGCCCTGTTTTGTTTTCTATGGTCCTATTGTTTCTATGGGCTGGTTCCTTCTCAACATATCTAGAGTGATGTAGGACAAACCATGGGTCGCAATTCCCACACTGTCACTGTCAGTTGTTAAGAACATGAATTGTCATTATTCCTGCTTATGTATTCAGGTTCTGTAGTTTAACATATCTTGAATCCAAACTACTTGGAAAATTTAAAAGCTTCATTAACTGTGACTGATTTTGTGAAAAACATATTTTGATGAAAAAGATATGTCATTCAATATCTTTTTAAAAATCAAGCACATCTTCAAATAAAGAACAATATTCTGACCATTTCATGGCAACAAATTTGCAAGGTCAATACCACTGCAAGAAAATAAACCACTGCACTTTTAAGCTATAATCCTGTGCAGTTTTATACATTTGATTTTTGAAAGCAATGGCATCAATGCATGTTTAAAAATACGATGTTGACGTACTGTATGTTTTGGAAATTTTGTTTTTTTCTTCCTAAAATGTGTTAATTTCCCTAGCAGACATGAATTATTGTTGCTAGGTTCACAACTCAAAACTAGTTATAATCCTATTTTAATCTTGCTTGAATCATCCACAACAGATTGGGCTGGAATCACTGCGGTGATCTCTCTCTCAAATACTGAGTAGGGACTTTTTAAAGATTTCTGACTCTCCTTCACATCCATTTTGCATAACTTAGATTTCACCACAAATACAACTTTGTCAAAAGGAAGACTACAAGTTAATAGAGTTGAATACCTGAAGAATTCTGCTGTTGGACAGGGCCTCGTGTAACAGGTGAAGGAGAAGTGCTAGCATCTTCCTAAAAACAAACAAAATGTTACCTTAATATTCTTTTTTCTTTATGTCTGCGGTTTGTAGTACGTACAGTTGTATAATATCCTTAGACATAAGATAGGAACAAAATAATCTCTTAGCTGGCAAAAGACGTTCTCTTTAACCAAGTAAAGCTATTTATTCACACAGGCTTTTTCTGTCAGCTTTTCTAGACCTATCATCAACCACTACGTAATTTACTGAAGCTGGCAAAAATCTTACACTGGTGCTCAAAGTATGTCTTCCTTCCTTCATGCATGCTTGCCTGCCTCCCTTGTCCATCTAGTAGTTAACAATGTAACAGATAAAATGTCCACAGTCAACTAACATTTAGGCAATTAAATTAAACTTCTATGATAACAATAATAATGAAAATATATAATGACAAGAGATAGTGTAATCTAATCAACTTCCAAAGCTTTCTAGAAGAGCTCCATCTTTACTACCTATCAAGAGGTGTAGCCTAGTTTCTAGGGACAAACTATTCCTAACATCAGGACAGTGATGGAGAAACTATTCTTCCTAGTCTTAGCCCTCTTCACCTCATGAAAATGAGGAATTACCCAAAGTTTTCCATGGAGTAAGCATAATAGAGAAGACAGACAAGGAAGTATTTTGTGACAAGTGAAAACCAGCACTTTTAATCTGGAAACTAACTGGCAACCAGTGCAAAGCCTGCAACATATACAACTATTGTATATTCTTGTTCAGGAACTAATTCAAGGAACCATCAGAACACTCCCACCAACTCTGGTCAGGCAATTCACTTGTATATAAACAGAGAGCAAACCCCACTCCCTTCTAGCACTGAAGATGTTAACTAGTTGGGTAATTCTAGTTGGGAAACATCTGCAAGAAAACAACCAAGCTCAGAAAACACCATGTGTCCAGCAGGACTCAGACTCACAAACCTATTCAATAGGGGTATTGCACCCCCATAAAAGACAACAGTGGGGTTGACAGAGAACCAATATGTCTAAAGCATTTTTCAATTGCCTGATGAGGCATACCAAATGTTTCAATATCAAATTACACATAAAACAGATAAATGGCACCCTTCATTAGTTCATTCTGACAGGCATACAAATGTCTTCCCTGATTCAAATGTTACAGAGTCAGACAGTATTCCACTTACATTTTGGCTTTCCTCTTCTTTTTTGTCCATTGGCTTATCTGACTGGGATGCTGCCTTTCTCCTTAGGATAGAGTGAAAAAGGCTATAAATCAATTCCTTGGAAATATATTCATAACTTATATTATGAATATAATTATATTATTATAATTCATATATGTTATTTGTTGAACAACAGTTGGAATTACAGTATCTATACAAATGGCAAAGTAGGGTATCTAGTAGTATGCTGGAGCTAGCTCAAACTAGCTTGTTAGAGCCAATTTTTTTTCTGCACTTTTGTAAGCTGGTTGAGAGCAGAGCTGAGCCTCAACATCTAGTGTGTTGATCAGCTGCTCTATGTTCTATGCGGGGCATGGGGGTGGCGATGTAGCTAGCGGTACAGGTAGTGAAATATTTAGTAATTCACGACTAAATGTATATATCGAAGAGTTCACACTGACTAGCAAATAGTTTAAAATAAAGCTTCATTGTTTACCTGAAGCAACACTGGTGGTTATAATTAAAGGTACGATCTTTTGCTATGAAAATTTGGTTAGTTTTTATATCAACTGTAGTTCCTTTCGGTAATTTAGCTTGCAGTGGACCAACTGCCAAGCTGCTGAGAGTTGTTTCTGAATTTGGCAGCATATAAATTTAATAAATCAATCAATACATTTAATAAATAAATCCCTTCCCATCTTTCTAGTCTTTTTTGGAATTGTGGGTAAAAGGGGCAGTGCTTGTCACAAATGATGCAAAACAAATATCTCTCAATCACTATAACCAAGTGTCCCAATTGCTAACCTTTTGGCCAATAGTTTATTCATTTCCTCCATAAGACCACCTCCTCCACTACTTGTTCGATTGGCATCACTCTTAGAAGCACCACTGGGACTAGAACCTCCAGATCCATCCTCTGGCTTTTAAGACAGAAACCAACAATTTAGAGTCGACAAGCATTAAGAATTTAACTATTCAGAAAATCTAAACATCAAAGATATCCATTAAAAATTGTCTGTGGAATTTTTGATGGAAATATCAATTCATTGTCTTTCTTACTCCTTCATATACCAGAATTTCAAGGTCTCAATTTTAAGCTTATAATGCTTCTGTCATAGCCAAAAACCTTACCCGCTGTACTCTTCTTAGTTTGGCACCAGCCAGCGCCGCTGCTAGTCCTGATACTGATCCATCATCAAGGCTAGATCCTCCACCACCTGCTGGCAATGGGGGAGGAGGAGGTGGTGCGGCTCCTGTAGGTGGAGGAGGAGGAGGTGGGGGAGGTGGTGGTCCTCCAGATGATACGGGTATTCCAGTGGCAACAGAGGGGTGACCTGGTGGTAGGGCAGGACCTGAAACAAGAAGTGTCATTCAGGAATTGCAACACATTATCTTGTTTGTTTCCTTTGCTGACAGTTGCTTGGGCCAGTAATAGCAGCCAAAATGAAAGCCACAAGGGACACACTTTCTGGGATCCTCAGAATCTACCAGGAGATTGTATCACTGTGATACAAGCCATAGGCTTGTTGGGAAATAACTTGGGTCTTCCCTGCTGCCTGCAACAACCAGTTGGCATCTCTTTTTCCGATATTTAGCCTCTAGTTGGATGCCTTATTTCAGGCTTAGGAATGCTACACCAGGAAGGGGATGTAGCTAAGCATTTTAAAAAATTGTGAACTGTAATAAATAAAAAATAATACATCAGTGATTGTAAAGTAAAACCTATATACATTACAGCAATTAAACTGAACATAAGACAAGAGGAAAATGGGGATTCAAGATCATATGATAATTCAAGTTAAGAATTGTAGCTAGAGTATATGGGAATTATTTTTAGTCATGCTCTGTTCTGGCAATTTCATTGCAAGGCATTATTTTTAAAAGCCAAACATATATTTGAAATTAAAATGTAATTATACTAAACCAAGCTTTTCTTTTTGGAGAGATTATTTGGTTTCCAGAAAAGTTACAGAATTAGGAACACAATTCCGACTATTCTGATGGCTTTGCTTCAACATTCTTATTCAAGGTGGGTGGAAGAATGCTCCCCTGGCAATACAAGGTTTATAATCCAAAAATTTCATCTCAAATCTTACATGAAGCTCTGATTTGGAGTACAGCTGTCAACAGCTAACATAACCCAATTCAGGTGACATTTTTAAGAGTATTTTTAAATGTTCCAAATTGTGTTCCTAATTCTGTTTTGTTCAGTCGCACAGTCATGTCCGACTCTTCACGACCCCATGGACTGCATTACGCCAGGCCCCCCTGTCTTGTACTGCCTCCCGGAGTCTTCCCAAGCTCACACCCATC
>JANHZU010001948.1:169345-186297 GCA_032468055.1 Acrochordus granulatus
TTCAAGGTGTTAACATTGACCTTCAAAGCCCTTCATGGCATGGGACCAGGCTATCTGAGGAACCGTGTCACCCCGATAGGGAGTTCCTGACCCACCAGAAGCAGCAGAGAAGTCCTTCTCCGGTTCCCGTCGGCTAAGGAATTTTGGCTGGCGGGGTCTAGGAGAAGAGCCTTCTTTGCTGTGGCTCCTGCCCTACGGAACATCTTGCCCCTCGAGCTGAGGGCTGCCTCCTCCCTGATGGCCTTCCGGAAGGGCCTTAAGACCTGGCTCTGCGAGATGGCCTGGGGCTCCTGGGGAGGGGGTTCATAATCATCCTGGAGGTGGCTGATGGATTCCTAGCCATTCTCACCCCTCTTTTTGTGTACAAAACCTTTTTAGCCCACCTCGTTAGTCTGCCGGGTTTTTTATTTTTATTTTAATGTGTTTATTTTATTTCTTATTTTATTTTTATTTTTTAAATGTTTTTAATGAATGTTTTTAGTATTTTTTTGTTAGCCGCCGAGAGTCTCCGGATTTTGGCAGCATACAAATTAAATAAATAAATACTTCTTAAAACACAATGTTCATTTTAATAACATTAAAAATTAACTTGTTCTTGTTCGACCCTCAGGCACTATTGAAGATAAGAACAATCTATCAAATATTGGAACATTGCTATCATATCTCCTCTTAATCTTCTCCTCTTTATGCTAAACATTTGTTCTTCAAAGAATTTAGCTTTCAGACTTCCCCATCTTTGTTGGTCTTCTCTACATTATTATCTATTCCTCAACATCCTTCTTTATAGTAAGACACCAAAACTGGTGTGGTCTAACCAGCGCAGTTAAAGACTGATTTAATTCTTTTGGCAGCTGCAGCACACTGATGACTCATGCTTAATCTGTCATCTATCCAAATACCCAGAACTTTCTCACAAGGATTTCTGCAAATAAAGTTCCCAAGTAAATAAGAAATTAAATCTAGAATAAAAGAGTTAGTTTTCAATATACGAACATGTCAACAAGTACAAAGTAAAATATAACAATCTGTCAGATTTATTGAACAAATGTAAAGGAGCATTTGCCTGAGAAATTCAGGCTCTAGCTTAATTTTTTACCATCTTTGCTTTAATGTTCTTATATAGACTGAAGTAGAAATGGGGTCTGTGTCTGTCAAAATGATCGATAGGTTCAAGGAAGTTGATTTGGATGGAGACAGGATACCAATGTAATAAATAAATATTAATGGCAGATACCTCCCCTCTAGTTTAAGATTCCTGGTCTGGGGAAAGCAAAAAGAGAATGAACTGAGAACTCTCTCGTAATTACTTCCTAAAATTCTGAGATACCCACATCCCCAGGGAATGGCTAATATCTCAACAATTGTACTGTTTGCTTATTTTTCTCCAAATCTGCAGAAACTATGCTTCATCTACATGGGGTTTTGGTATCTATTCAAAATTAGTGTCACAGTGTTCCCATACTGTTGAAGGCATCAAGACGATTAAGCTAATTTATTTCAGACTCAGTATGAATTGCCAAATCTTAGTGCTGCAACCTTCAATATGGAAACAATACATTTTCTTATTTATTCCTGTCTTCCAGCAATTTAGTCTGTCCACACCCTACAAGTGCCAAACTCCATTGTTACAAAAGGTGTAACAATGAGGAAAGGATGAGGACAGGTATTTGCTTATTCTTATTTTTACACTATCATGTAAGTCACCTGCCAGAAGCACTGATCAAGAAAGCAAGAATTTATGGCAGCTTTGATGAGGATAACTGCAGGCCATTGTAAGATGGGTTCTGGGAGCTGGAGAATGACATGAACTACAGGGGTGAGCCTGGTTAAAGTTATCTTAAACTGACAGACAGCAAATTGGGGAGGGGGTTGATGGCTGCATCTACTTCTGCCTGTATCTTGGATTTATGCATGAACTGATCTTACCAGGGAAGACTGCATACACACATACACAGGTACACTACCCTCAGCCTCATGCCAACCACTCTGTGCAATTATATAGATAGTGCTATTGCTGGTTACATACAATCTCACAGATGCTAGGCACACTATCCACGTTTCCCTTTTTTGTGAAGGCAAGATGTCTCATCTGTCACAATAAATATATTAAGCCCTTCAAGAAGCCTTTCAGTGGTTAAATGTCTGCTAAACCTTTGTGATTCAAATAACATCTGCTTTATCATACTATGAACTCTCCAGCAAGCAAGAATAAGCTCCTCTTTGTCAAAAGTTCATCCACACTTTTGACAGATTTTTTTTAACTATCAGTGGCTGCCATATTGTTCCTCATGTCATATGCTCTGAAGAACTCTTGTCAAGCTTATTATTTAACTCTGACTTCATTCTTCTCCTGGGAATCATCCAGTCACAATCATTTATCATCCCAACACATGGTTACAGGTACAGTTTCTGAACCTGCAGTATTAATCCTAGTACCGCTTTTCTTTTGTAAACTTAGTAAATTTATGAATTTTAGGTTACATGTTGCTTGGGATACAAGTTTTCCATATAAACCACCACGTACAGATAGTGCTACATTAAGAAATCGTGATAAGAGCTGTGCCATTTTTCATTATTTTGGATATTCCTCTTTCATACTGAACAAAAACTGCTGTTGGAATGAATGGTTCTTTTCAGAGTACAGCTATGGCTATAATGCTGCAAACAGTTTCATTCAAATGCATGCAAAATCCTAGGTTCAGTTGTTCCATTAAGCTGAAATGGAATGGATCAGACTTATGAACAAACACTTGAGAAAAATGATGCATCTGGAAAACAAAGTCATATAGGAACTAGCATGTACACAGGTATTTTGTGGCAATAATATTATCTGAAAAATAATTTAAATATGTGACCACAATCTTGAAAAATTATCTAAGCGAATGCAGTATTTTAATCACACCCACAAAACTGTATCAGAAGACATGAAATGAAACTTCCTGAAACTCAGTCAGTCTTCCTGAATTTAAACATCGTACAGGATCCAATGAATGTATTATTTTAAGTCAATTGGTCTGAATTTGTAATCCAATCTAAGAATGGGTTTATATTTGTAATTTAGTATCTAAAGTCCCAAACTTTAGATTTCTTTAAAAAACAATATATTTTGCTCCATTTCCTCCTAATTGCCCTGGTAACCTCCTGTTACAAATACTTGTCCTTAGAGAGATTATAGGTTTTATTCTCTGTGCACTAGAGCATGATAAAGATATGGATGCATCCTTTGCTTTCAAAGCACAAACAGTGATGGTACATTATTTTGGCAGAACTGGAACATTTGTGTACATTTCTGAAAAAGCTCAAAACCTTTTGCTTGTATGCAAAATGCAACTGCCATAAGCTATTATCAAGTCATACTTATGTCATCAGTACGACATTCACATAAACTGAGATTTTTTAAGAAAGCAAAATAAGCTTTTTTGCATATGTTTTGACTTGTTCAAAGTATAAGCACATTGTATTGATCAACCTAACATGTCACTTACGAAGGATACAAAGAATCTAACAAATACTTAAAAATTTAGACATCCTCAGAAACCATTCACTTGCTGACTATGCCTTAAAAATATCTAAAAGCAGCTGTCACATTTTTATGCCAAGTTACTTGTGAGGTAATGGCTGAAGTTTCAGTTGGTTTTGTTTCTTTACAATATGACTTATTAGAAGACAAAAGATTGGACGGAATAAAACATGCAGTCGAGAAAAAAAATCTTCCAGCTTTACAATTTTAATAGTTTTATCCATTTGCAGAACTTAAGTTTTATATATATAAATAGTATACTGAGCAGAAAAGGAATCATATAATCCACGCTTGGTATAGGAAGTATTTTTTAAAAACTCTTCAAATGCAAATCTTTACATATGATATATACATAATCACATGCAGAACTGCAACCTTGAATAACAGAGATTTGATCTAGGAATTAGACATTTTGATATACTGTAGGTTATCCTTAACTTGAGACCACAACTTTGGCCAGAAACTTGATTATTGACTGAAGAGATTATTAAGCAAGAGATCCACATGCTCAATGATCGCAGCCCTGGAATTCCTGGTTGTGGTTCAGTAATCTCATGAAGTGGCGGAGCAAAAGGCTACTTGCCAAGAGATTTCAACTCTGTACAGAACTGAAATCCTCCCAGCAGGCAGCTCTTTGAGGGTGAAAGAGATGCCTGCTGGATGATTTCAACTCAAAATTCTTCAGGGGGCAGCAGAAACAGAATTGAAATCTTAAAAGATTTCAGGTTAATTCCTGCAGTTGGATGAAGGATTTCCCCTCCCTTCTGTGCGTGGAGGGGGAAATCCTTTGATGAGCTACAGGAACAGAGCTGAGATCTTTGGGATTACAGATCCATTCCTATAGCCTACTAAAGGATTTTCTCTCCCCCTCTGTGCAAAGAGGGAAAATCGTTCATGGAGTTGCAGAAACAGAAATCTTTGGGATTTCAACTCTGTTCCTGCAGCCCCAGGAAGGATTTTAACTCCCTTCCTTTTCCTTCCACTGGGGAAGCCAGCAGAGAAAAGTGCAAATTGTGATCACATTATTGTAGGGTGCTTATCAACTGGTTGAAAATGCAAGCTGGTTGCCAACCACCCAAGTCATTAAATGACTGATTATAAGTCACAGACTACCTGAATTCCAGTTAGAATGTCAATAACCCTGAATAAAACTAGCACGCTATACACACTGACTGTGTTTTTAGACTATTACTGATACATTTAACAGAAGGATTTAACACTGATTATTTCAATTTTATTGCAATTGATTATTAAATTACATTATTATTTCATGTCTTGGAGCCTGCAGCCTTATAGTGGAAACATGAATTGATTTATACTGGCAAGGAAGTTCAATGTCATATTCAAACATATTTAAAACTTTCTTTAATGATCATTTATATTAGAATTCTTGACAATGTTTTAACACAACAATTCATTTGCTAGGCTTGCCACCTGCTCTGTTTTAAATAAAATTTATTTGGTCTGATGATTTAATGTTTATTTGCAAATGCAAATCCTTTCTTAATTTAGATTCTAGCAAGGAGAAAACAAAGATGCTGAAAGCAGCTATAATAATAATTTTTGCATGCCCTAAAAACTGCAAGCATAAATATGTTTCCAAAGAAAAAACTTATGAAAAAAGTTAGCAACAGATGACTGGTATTGTAAGAGGAATAAATCATAGTAACATAATCTGATCCTCGTTGGATACTCTAGAACAAGGGTTTCCAACCGCCATGCTAAAAGGTCCACAATTGTACCGCATTAGTGAGCCACAAAGTAAATAAAGGAAACTGCTGTGCAGCCAGAACTCTGCCTACATAACGTCACCAGGGGCAGACCTCTATTTTTCCTCCCATACCCCAGCAATCTGTGATTTTGCAATCTGGAAGTCCTGCCTACAAGATGTATGCCATGAGAGGGAAAAGGTTGAAAGCCACTACTCTAATACATTTAGAACATTCTAGTTTAAATACAGAATATTGGCAAATACTGATTTCTGTATTCATATGATATTTTACATACTCTCTTTTCAACAGTTAATTTCAGTTTCCATAGGGTCAGCTGAATTGCGAAGTGCTTTCATAATTTCTCACATTGTTCATTAACTTTTCTCTGAATGTTACATGGCTTGTAAGCCATGTCAGTAGGATGCAAGTTGCATGGCTTGTAAACGTAAACAATGTCAGTAGGATGCAAACAGAGTGATTGCTTTTCCAAATGATAGGAAAACTGAGGAGTCTGGCTATTTTTCCCACCACTTTTTCAAATAGATGTATATTTGTTTTAACAATGGTAGGAAGACTCACGATTTCTTCGGATAAACAAAAAATAGATTTATAAATGTTCTCATAATTTAATATTTTTAAAAAATTCTACAAGTTATGAAGATGCAGAGTCTCCAAAGGCAGAGGAAACAAAATAAAGAACGGAGGTTTTGAAAACAACTTAAGGAAGCAATATGGTCACTTATGATAGCACAGGCAATGTGCGATAAGACTTTACAACAATCATGAAGACTTATTCAATACCACAGTAATAAGTGGATGAAGGCAATATTAGGTGGGAAGAATGACTTCAGTTCCTCAGATATAAAATAGAGTAATGGACTACTTGGAATGTAAAACGCTATAATTGTAGTCATCCTTGAAAAACTGAGACTGAAGTAAAGGTGACACAGAAAGTTCCTAGCATTCAGCTAGAACTGAAGAGAAGAGATGAATCAGTGTCAGAAACCACATGGATATGGCCATGCTATTCTACCTTCCCAGAAAATCCATATAATTTATTTAATGTGAAAGAGCAATGTTCCTCTTTACACCTTCAAGAACAGAACTGATATTCAGTTAATGTATTTATTTTTATTTATTCTTCAAATTTATACAGCCACCCATATCATAAAACAAGTGACTCTGGGCAGTGTATAACAAAGTTAAAAAACAACAATACTTAAATAATTTATTTTATTTTATTTATTAAATGTATATGCTGCCCATCCCTCAGTAAGCGACTCAGGGTGACATACTTAAAATAGAGATACAATCCATGTTAGCATAAATACAGTTAAAAGTAGTAAAATTAAAAGAAGTAAAATAGACAAGATGGTGTGGGGGGCTAAAATGGAGATAGAATCATCAATCTAGGAGCCACCTCCAAGATGACATACCGACACCTGGACCCAGGCGTCAAAGCCACTATCTGGACAAATCCCTGCAGTTTTCTTGCAAAGTATTCTTGGAAGTGGTTTGTTATTGCCTCCTTCCTAGGGCTAACAGGACTGGTCCATGATCACCCAGTTGGCTTTGTGCCTAAGACAGGAGTAGAACTAACAGTCTCCTGGTTTCTAGCTGGTGCCTTAACCACTACACCAAAATAGTTCTCACAATGACATATATCCTGTAGTATATTCTAGTGTTTAAAAATCATGTTTCTAATTACACAGGTATAGCAGTCATAAATTAAAGGTATAACTAATATAAGATTGATGGAGGATAGAGAAAAAGGACAGGAACTTTCCATAAACGTGTATGTATTTCCAATATACTATATATTCTGGCCTTAGCTTAACAAACTATACATATACAGTTCTAAATAATATATTCCAAATAGAATTTTGTTTATTGGTGTAGATTTTCACAGCTGGTATCTGCTGGGTGGTCTTAAGCTTCAGTATTTGGTGACCATAGGCTAGACTACTTGCCCTGCACCACCCCAGATCCTGCTCAAAAGTAGGACAAACCAGGAGTAATCTCCTCCCCAATTTGACAGATAGGTAGGTAGATAAAATGTCAAATCATTGCTTGGACCAAGCAACCTAATTTGGTCTCAGCAGCTCAGACAAAGCAACTAGAATACAGAACAAATAAAAGACCAGTCAGAAGATGGTATGAATGAAGAACCAATCAGGAACCAACACCAACAAAATTATCAATCGGAATCAGGCACAAACAGCCAGAGACAACCCTCAACAACTCAACAAACCAGCTGGTTAAAGATCATTCAGAAGTCAAGTCATTCAGGTACAGGTACTCCTCACTAATGACTGGTTTCTTAACAATCATTTAAGTTATAATAGACTTAAAAAATGTTACTTATGACTTGGCCTCAAAGTTATGGCTGCTACACACACCTACCCCCATAGTCACATTTTAGGCATTTGGCAGTTGGCTTGCATTTACGGCTGGTTGCAGCATCCCATGGTTACATGCCTGCTGTTTATGACTTTTTTGTCATTTTCATTTAATGACCACATGATTTGCTTAACAACCATGGTGACTTGCTTAAGGACCATCATAAAAATGGTTGTAAAATAGAGTCAGGTTATATGGTGAACCACTTAAAGACTGCAACAACTTATGACCAAAATTCCCAGCTTAATTGGGGTCGTAAGTCAAGGACTATTTGTATAAAGACAAGAGCCCAGTCAGTCCCTAGTGAGTTATTTCTGGCCTGATTTGAAGATGCCAGCTACAGTCGCTGGTGAAATTTGAGGAAATCTGTTTGTAGATCATGATCAATAAATCTTGAAGCCAATAAGAAATGTGTTTGTTTTGAAATATTATTTATTTTATTCTCTCTCTCTGACTGATCCATGCAGCTTCTTTCAGTATGTTCACTTCTGGGCTCACTCATAGCCTTAGCAGGCAAATGGAAAGCTAGAAAAAATGTTATGTTTGGATAAGTCATTTAAATAAATCCTCTTATTTCATATCCCTAAAGTTTCTTTAATTTTCTCGGCCATCCTTAGGCATGCAGCAGATGCTCCAAAATCTGTGCTTTTTTAGAAAAGGCCCCAATGGTTATGTAATTTCTATTTAATTTCAAGGGCTGAGAATATTTTTTTTCTTAAGGTGCAATAAATGGGGTTTTCATATCTCGATAAGGAGTTAAGACAGATTTCTTACTTTGTCATAATGGAATTGTTAACTACGCTAATGTCAATACTGATAAAATTCAATATATAACCCGTTTCAATCTACAAAGTCTCATATAGAACATTAACTATAGTGACTGCAGATTTGATAAGTAAATCCTCACTGTCCTGCCAAGTAACAGATATTTTTAAATTCCAAGAAAGCAGCTTTCAACTGGACATCAAAAAGTATATAGTATAAACTTAGTATAAACTGATTAATGGTGGTGGTGGTGGAGAGCTTTTCAAAAGAATAAAATATAACAAATATACAATATAAAAAACAATAAAACAACAAAAATGTAACAAATAACAATAAATTTTAAAATAAAAATATGTATTCACACATCCCCAAAAAATGTTTAAACAGAGGTTGTGTAATGGAATGCACATCTGGAGGAATGGGAGGGGGAGTTGCAGCAAGAACACTGCAGTTTCCGAGGTAGCAGGCAGTACACTCCAGAGGGAAGCCCAAAATAAGAGATCGTGCAGTCCTAAACTGGATGAGGGAGGGAAGAAGGTGTTCAGGGTAGCCACATCCTAGAATATTTCAGGAACATCTATTTGGTTATAAGGTTATTTATTTATTTAGTTATTAAATGTATATGCCGCTGAACTCAAAAATGACTCTTGGTGGCTTACAATAAAAACTATAAAACAAATTAGAACCATTACAAATTAAATAAAATAATATAGTTAGTTGTAGTTATAGTCTGGCAAGATTCTCTCTTTAAGTGTAAGCAAATAAAAAATTGGACTCAAATTGTATTTCCCTGTGTCATCTTTGGGCTTGGGCCTGACATCGATCTTGCCAGACTCGTACTTCCTAGCAAAAGGGAAGAACATTTTCAAGCATGGCTCTGGATCCATAAGGTGTACTGTTCCACAGATTTCACAACTATTAAAGAAGGGAAGGAAATTTGTTTAGATGACAAATGAGTAATCGACATTCCAAGAGTTAAAACAACTGCCTCTCAACCCCTCCTCTGCCACCAAGACCCCTCCCAACAGTTTGTACTCAAACTGATGCTTCAGATGCCACTATCAGAGCCATATGACTCCAGGCTATGAAAAAAGGGGATAGGGAACCACTACCATGCCCTTCTTCTTTTGAATGCTCTACAACATAGAGAGAAACTGCTACAAGGAATTGCTGGCAATCAACGTAGCTTTTCAGAAATGGAGACAGAAGCTGGAAGGCTTGCAGTTTCCTATACAGGTGTGCACAGACTATAATTTGGTCCAAATTCACAGTCTCTTACTCCCAAGAAAATCATGTAGAGTCAATTTTTCTCAGTTTGGCTTCTATATAATGCATGTATCCAGTTTCCAAAACCTGCTACCAGATGTGTTCTCATGTAAACCAGAATACAGCATGGTTCAGACACCTCCTTCCCGCAGTGCTATTTTACAACCTCACATCTTTAGGCAGCATTGCAAGCACTATAAAATGGAGACGTTGAGGGCAAGACAATAAGCTAAAGATCTAATTACAAGAATCAAGAGGCAATAGCTATAAGAGCTGTATGTGAGGGCCCAGAAGGATGATTTCCCAGGACTCTATCTCCATTTTCAGTGGGAAGAGCAACTCTGGCATAATGGTCACCTTTATGTTCCCCTTCCTTTATGGGAGGAGGTGTTGCAGCTTTGCCATGACAATAAAATAGCTGCTTACGGAAAAGTTTTTAAAATTAGAGATTATTGGTGGCCAAAGATGACTGTGGATATAAAAGGCTATGTTGCATTTTGCCACATCTGCTGGCGTGCAAAGCTAGTTCTGGTAAGCCAGCTGGATTGTTAGAGTCTTTAAGCACACCTCTTCAACCTTGGGATACAGTATCAATGGACTTCATCACATTTACTACTGGAGCAAGGTTATACAGTGGAACCTCGCAAGACGAGACTAATCCGTTCCGGAAGAATGCTCTTAGTACGAAATGCTCTTAAAGCGAAAAGAGGTTTCCCATAGGAAACAATGGAAAGTCGGACGATCCATTCCATGCCCCCGAAAATATTCACAAAAAATCATTTTCAGCGGAATTTGATGTAGAAATGATTGTCCCTAACATCTGAAACAAGTAACCATAATCAACACATGATATAAAGCAGAAACAAAGCAAACTAACCAGCACTAATGGATCTGCTTCGAGGCAGATTCTGGCCTCGGCTGTTGCTAGGCCGGTTGCTCTCCGGCGTCCCCTACTGGCTTGGAGGATCTACTGCCGCCGCCGCCGCTCAAGGCAAAACTGCCTTTTCCCTTTTCCCTCAGCAACGTCTCACAGTACAGCCCACAGACAGTAATTGAGTAAGCTGCACGTGGCAGCGTCGACAGAACTCTCGCGCGGTTGCTGTCTAGACAGTAATGGTGTAAAATACAAGTAGATAAATAGGTGCCACCTTCAGTAGAAAAGGTACGAGTGTTCCATGCACCTTGGTGTATAATCATGGTGGCCACATGACCATGGTAGCATCTTCGGACAATGCTGGCTCCCTCAGCTGTGAATCAGAGAGGAGTGCCGCACTGTAGAATTGGCCACAACTGGCAGGGGAAAACTTTATCTTTTTATGAACTGATACAGTATTTGCTTCAAAATAAATATGTATTAATTCTTTGATTCACTAAACAACTTGATTTCAATGTTGTGTGTTTCACAGACTCCACATTATCAAGTGATAGATCCCACATCAAAATCAGATATCAGAATATTAAGCTTATTAAGATGGAAAATTGAAGAATGTGCATCAAGTTCTAGGGTAGACAGACCTAATGATCTCATTTGGAAGCTAGCCAAATGCTCTGGATAACCACCTTAATCTTCTGAATATGGAAGGATTCAGGAAACTCTGCAACACTTAGCTAACACTATAATCAACCTGTTAAACAGTATTGTAATACCTTAAACATATAATGGCACTGAATCATTCAATTTGTAAAAATAGTCTATTTTAGAGAACTTAATCCAATACTTTCATCTCTGAGTTTATCTATCACACCTGCAATTGTTATAATATTTTAAAAATGATCCTCTAGTCCTTCCTGAGTACAAGTGGACTCATTTCAAATGGACAGACTTGGAATCCAGAAAACATGCAGAAACACACTAAGTACAATTAACACACGAAATCATCAGAAATCATACACAACTCTAATTATATATATTGGTTTTATATTACTTCAAATTTACTTCTTGTTCTTCCCTTAAGAGCTACATTCTATCCCACCAACCAGTTTTCCAGTTATTGGCAACACAAATGAAGGTCAATAAACAAAAACAAGAACTAGTCAAAAGGAGAGGGCTGGTTGTTTCTTAGCCTAATTTCCTATTCTTCTTTTCCTGAGGGCTTAACTTCTTTCCCTATCAGTTCAACTAAAAGAAGCCTGTACAAGACTAACTAAAGAGGATGGTATTGTTTCTGATACATACAGATTTCATCTGTCAATTGCTCCCACCCACTTAAACATTACAAAATAACATTATACTGTATTTAGGGTTTTTATTTTATTTGATATAATTCTCATTTATCTGAATTCCATTTTTTTTCCATCTGTTACTGGCTTTACCTATGGTGGCTGAGAATTATAGAAAATATAATCCAACATGTTTGAAAACTACCAAACTGGAAAAGGCTGTCCTATGGAATTTACTAAGTATCTCTAAAACCTACAATGAAGAGGAAAAAGAAAAAAAGAAAAGCAAGAGTAGAGGAATGATACACATTTATTTCAATTGCATTTCCATAAATATTTAGTAAAATTTGTTTTCAGTATCACTAATCCAAATTAGAATGCTTATTTGCAGTAGCAAATAATATTTTCATTCTTAAACAGCTGTGTTCACTTCAAATCAGCAGTTTTAGAATTTAGAAGGAATTCTTAATTAAGAAAATAATTTTTTGTAGTTTAAAAACTTCCAATTCTTATAGATGTATAATAATATAATTATGATATTAAATGAATGAAAAAATGCTGAGCATGGTGACTATGATACAATCAATGCTACAGTAGTTGCATATAGTATCTTCTAGAGACATCGAACCTCGTTTTAGTACCCTAGAATAATGGGGACATGTTTTATATCACCTCAACAATGACTGGGTGATATGGATAATGCTGGATGACATTACTAGTAGCTATTGAAGAAATTAGGTACTGTTTTCCAAAAATATACCTTTGTAATAAAAAAAATCTAGCATGCTACTTGCTCCAAGACAGCTGGGTAAATGATAATTTTGTTTGAGTTGTTCAACAGATAACAGTGTGGACTTCTGTGACTTGGTGCATAACAGTGAAGTTTATTTTATCTAACAGTCTGATCTGAACATCATGATGAAAATCACTTTTACATCACTTGATCTCCATCTGTGCATGATGACAACCCAAAACACAGTAGGATTGGTGTCTCTTCTGTATTTGCAGTGTAACTTGGTAACAATAATCTACCCTCTTTAGGTTTGCTAGCCCACTCATAACAATGCTACAACTGCAGTTACAATATAGCACTGCACCGACTCCTAGTAAAATCCTTCTGTCATCAAGATGGTAATTTTCCTGTTTGTATTAAATAGCACAAATTTCCTCTATTTTTCATCCTAAATTCTACAAACACCAATGACATACTTTTAGGAATTAATATTAATTCTTATCTATAATCAGCTAAGGATAAGAGAAGAGCAAAGATACTGCCAATAATACATCTGACATCAAATTATGTTAATCGTGCTATCCCTGTAAGTAAAGTCCATGCTTCCCTCTTAGCCTGGTATTCAGTTAAACAATTTGCTTCTCTCATACAAAAAGACACTAAGTTGATGTCTTTACATAATGTATTATTTTACATAATAAAATGACATTATGATAAAACAAAATAAAATGTGAGCATCATAGAACTATTAATTATTTTTATCAGTTAGTTTCAGAAAGAAATTAGTGGATGCATCTTAAATAATACATACAAAACCTTAAGATTATAATGTGTAATATACCTCTATATTATTTAGTTGTAGGTTAAGAACAACACTGAGTTTCAATTATTAAATGTAAATGTTTAAGACTGAATAGTTACAAAATGTGCCATCAACATCACACAAAAAGAAAACACTTCTTATATTTAATAGTTTTTCTATTTATCCATTAGGTATACATTTTATTCTGTATACTTTTATACAAAATCCATGCACTGGTATCTAAAGCATTTCTTTTTACTAAGTGATTTCATTGAAATCCTGCAGCAATGAAACCACCAGAAAGAGACGTCTATATGGTGCAGAAGCTTCCCAGTTTATTCCTGCATTTGATCTGAGCAAATTTTGCTCCCTAACTCTCATAATCTGCATTCTTTACAGAGGATTTGTCATGCACCAAAAGATAGCAAAGATGGTTTTTATTCTTCCTGACAAACACTATCTTTTTATAACTCTACATTATACTTGAAGCTTTAGGCGGCAGCAGTGACAAAAATTCCAGTAAGACATAAGAAGCTATTACTCATCTATGTACTTCATCATGCAGTTAGCTATTGTTTACCTGCAGCTCATCTTTGACACACCCACCTCCCAAACACTACGGAAGAGCTGCAATTTTTAGATGAAGGAAAAAATCCCTCTTGCATTTTGGAAGCCTTTTGCAATGGAAAAGCAGCCTGACATTACCCAACAAAAATCTTCCAGGAACAAAAAACCCAAGCATGCTGATATATGCCTACCTGAATTCTTCAAATGCATACATGGCCTAGGAAACAGGACAGATGCCTTGAAGTCTGCAAGATAACCTTGATAAGACTCAGGAGAAACATTTAGTTGGCCAAGCCACAGGCATAACCAAGAGCAGTAGGCTGTAAAGATTCTAGAAGAAAAGGGGCTGCAGATATTGGCCTGCAGCCTGCAGCTCAACCAGCTGCTGACAAGCAGCAGCTCGCAGGGAAAGGCGATAGAAGACCATGTGATCATTCCAGCAAGTCTGATTAATGCAGCATACTCTAATAATACAGGCTGATACCTTTATTATTCAAACCAATCCAAGCCATACTTATAAAACCTGAAACACACAATACTTAGCATCTCGTTTTGTAGAGTTTTTTGGGGGGGTGATTTTTTAAATGAAACAATTCACAGAAAAGAAAAATATAGGATCAAAGATGTTATTTCAAGAGGATTCACTGGAGTTCCACAAACTAAGATTGGGGAGAGGATGTTTATTATATTTATTATATTTTTTATGTAAAATGTTAGAAAAATGGCAATAAATCCTACATATTGTATTACATTAACTGCTTCACAATTTGCATACAATACATGAAAAGACAACTCCAGATAGGGCTGGAAACTAGTCTGAACCCCCGAAGAGTTGCAGTCTCTCAGCAGACTGATAGCTTGTTTTGTTACTAAACAATACCAGAAAACTCACCTCTACTCATTTCTGATACTGCAAATGCTGTTTAGGCATAATAGGAATTACAGTCCAATAGTTGTGGGGTCAATTTTGAGAATCAATGCATTTATCAAGAGTAAGTAACCAGGTCCTTTCCAAATAATTTGATCTAGAATTTTCATAATTATTTAGACTGAACACTGATTCACAGGAGCTAGTAGTCTCAACTGATAATAAACAAATCTTATATTTTCAGGAAGCCAAGCTAGCAAGTAGTTTAGCTGGAAAAAAATTACATAGATCAGTGTTCTGAAGTAAACTATCTGATGGCTATTGGTAGCTCATACTGAACATCCCTACTGTTGTATCTCATCAATTAATATTCAGAAGTATGTAATCTGTAAATCTGGAAGTAATATACAATATAATTATGATAGAGTTACCACATTTGAACTCAACCATCCGTACACCCTGCAAAAAAATGATAAGGGAGTAATCTGTCTACAGTAGTTCCACATGAGTTGGAAGATAATAAAAGGTTCTAGTTCCTATGAAAGCATATGCATAATTGCATATATACAAAGGCTTCCCCTGCAAACAGTTATGCTGTCTGAAGATAATACCTCCCACTTCTATTTCCAGCATAAGGTAAAGTTTTCCCCTGCCAGTCATGTCCAAATCTAGGGGTGCCACTCATCTCTATTTCACAGCCAAAGAGTCACCATGGTCTGAAGATACTTTCATGGTCATGTGGCTGGCATGACTATATGCTGAGGCACACGGAATTCTGCTACCTTCTCACTGAAGGTGGTACCTATTTATCTATTTGCATTTTTACATGCTTTTGAACTACTAGGCTAGAAGGAGCTAGAGCAAGGAGCTCACCCCATTACACGGCACCTTGGTCTCAAACTCATTCCAACTAGTTCCAGCATAAGTAGGACATAAATGAAATATGCAACAAGAACACGGCTGTTCTTGATTCCTCCTATACTGGACTGAATCCATGAAGATATTGCCTGAACAGGCTAGAGATCCAACCAAGAAGACTTCTTTCCTTCACTTCAGCAAAAGCAAAATCTCTGATATCATTTAAGTCTGGCACATTACAGAATAAATTGAACAACTTTCACTCTCAAAACTCAAGACAATATATCTGAGGGGAGTAACTGATAAATAACTGATTCTTGCCGTATAAATCCTGGGGGCCAGTAGGCACATATGTCAGTAAAAGTTATGGTGGCCACTCCCATTCTCAACACTCTAATTCATTAAAGATGCATTAAAGAGTATGTCATATTCCAGGTGAGATAAAGCAAAACCAGAACATCACTACTGGATTGTTTTTTCTTCACAGCTAAGCAAATCTGCTCTAAGGTTTTCTTTAAAAACAAAGAAACCCAGGCACTTGGGAGTTCAACATCCAAAAGAAAGATTTCTCCAGGAAATCCCAGATGTATGGTAACCCCTGGCATCATGCATTATCTTCCATTAATTTGTCCAAGCGACACAAGTAGATTAAAATGGCTGCAACTAAAACGAGACCTTCTTTGCCATGTATGAATCTTGCTTTCCTGCTCCTGCCTCTACACTGCAGTATGTTTTAACTGACTCCATTAAAAATCACAAAAATGTGTAACTGGCTAAATTTACACAACTTGCTATTTTACTAGAATATAAAATAGGGTTTGTGGTTCAAGACATTTTCTTATCACATCATGCAAGCCAAATTGTCATAAAACAGGACAACTTAGGAATTGTGAATGTTTAATATATGTTTACTGTTCAGCAAATTTTAAAATGCGACAGAATCAGAAGAGACCAATTAAACTGGTGTGACTTGCAAAGGGCCAAACCAGCAGAGTCACATTTTGGAAAAAAAAACAACAACAGTGTTATCTGAGGGAGGTCATAGTGTCAGGAATTGCAATATGTGTCAGGAAAAAGTTTGTCTGCCTAGCAACGATATAAGGACCAACGTGGAACACTGTAGTTTAGCCAACAGCATATAGTCATGGGAACAAACTTTCAAACATGAGCAGTATTCATTATGAACAACATGGTCTTTAAAAAAAAGATTGGAGGTCTGCAAAAAGAAGCTTTATTTGGAGAATATTAGAAAAGTCAGTGTACTGCAATTTGTTGGAAGGACAGATATTGAAGCTGAAGCT
>JANHZU010001949.1:0-15639 GCA_032468055.1 Acrochordus granulatus
GGCTATGGTTTTCCCAGTTGTAATGTATGGCTGTGAGAGCTGGACCATAAGGAAGACTGAGCATCGAAGAATTGATGTCTTTAAATTGTGGTGCTGGAGATGACTCTTCAGGGTCCCTTGGATGACAAGGAGATCAAACCAGTCAATCCTACAGCAAATCAAACCTGATTGATCATTGGAAGGATAGATATTGAAGTTGAAGCTCAAGTACTTTGGCTACATAATGCGCTGGGTGGACTCATTAGAAAATACTGTGATGCTGAGAAAGATTGAAGAAAAGGAAGAGGAGAAGGGGATGGCAGATGATGAGATGGTTGGATAGCAGAGTCAGTATGATGGGCGTGGACTTGGGAAGACTCCGGGAGGCAGTGCAGGACAAGGAGGCCTGGTGTAATGCAGTCCATGGGGTCATGAAGAGTCAGGCACAACTGTAAGACTGAACCACAATAACAACAAAAATACCACAATCTATATGTGGTATATGTACTATATAGTACATGTGGCACCAGTATCCCAATGGGATATTCCCTCTTGGCCTTCTCAGCAAGGAAAGTCAGCAAATATCTCAGGAAGTTGCATGTAAAATGTCAGTCTTTTTAAGAAAAGTTTCAAATACCAGAATCATTTGGACAATGGTCAAACTGTACATTGAAAAAAGTTACATTAATATATATATACATGCACTTATATAAATTATGTAGAAAATTACTAATGCTATGCCATAATCAGCTCTCCAATTTCTTCAAACCTTTCTTCTTTTCTGTTTTTTTTAAAACCAAGTTTTAGATTTCTTTTTTTTAAAGAGATGACTGTGGTGGCAGCAGTTTTGCTTCTTTGTGTTCTAACAACTTCTTAACACTTCTTAGTGTTGCACGGATTGTAGGTTTTTACTGCTCTATTTTTACGGGGTTTTTTTTGTCTGTATATCTTCAAGTCAGTTTTTGACTCCTGCAGACTACCTGGACAAATCCCTGCAGCTTTCTTGGCAAGGCTTTTCAGAAGACTTTTCCCTTGTCTGCTTCCTAGGGCTGATAGAGAGTGACTGGCCCAAGGACACCCAGCTGGCTTCTTGCTTAAGTTGGGACTAGAACTCACAGTCTCCCAATTTCTAGCCTGGTGACTTAACCACTATTTCAAACTGGCTCCCTATTACTTTTTTCAATTTTATGCAATTATTCCATAGTAATCACTGCTCATGAAACTCAAACCACCGAAAAACTCTATAAAGACCAGTTGTGATATCTTCCTTTGAAATTTAATTAAAGTATGGAAAGCCAGAGAAGTTGCAGATCATTAGGTACATCAGTGCAAAATCTATTTATTCATCAAATTTATATGCTGCTAGACAATTAACAACTCTGAGTAGCTTACAATATTATAAATAATCATATAAAACAGTTAAAATATTTAAACACTCAAACATTAAACATCAGAGTTAAAACATTAAATTAAAAACAAATGAATAAAAAATAATAATGGAAGATAATGTACAATCTCACTTTACGATGAGAATCAGTCCAGATAGTGACTATTGTTTACAATAGTCATCTTAATCATCTAAAGTTGCTTTAGATGATGATTGGAAAAGAACCTTCAACTATATTGGTTATATTTGAAAATTGATCTGAAAAAATGCTATTGCATGTTCTATTGAAACTAGTCCAGAACCTGAAATGGATTCATTTATAATAATAGCCAGGGAATAATAGTAATATATATCAAGAAGAGAAACCCAGACAGAGGATGATCTTCAAGAGTCCAATACAAATATTTTGCTGCTTAATGTAAAGAAAGAGCTTCCCCCTCAACACATTACACATGCATATTGTATTCCATATTTAGATGTCATTGATGATCAGAATTAGAATCACACTAGCATTGTACTGCTTCAGAACTAATAATAAGTCAGTTTTCTCAACTGCACTTGCAGGCAGTAGACTAATTTAGAAGGCATCAATCTGTCTTCCAGCTTATTAATATTATTTATTCTCTTTTCTGAATATCTGCCTGCTGAGCTGGCTGGTTCATTCTCTATAATGGTAAGATCTCTTCAAATAGTCTTTCACAAACAAGGGGATCGTCAAGTTTTTCTCATCATGGTCTTTTATTTTGTCACTCCAGAAATGGAGTGAAACTGACAATTAGGTGAGGACGCATATCATATTTAATATATATGCCATATTACAATGTATGTAGCAAAGCAGAGATTCCCACAATAAAGCAATGTTCATTATTTCCTCCATAACAGCTACAATGACCATATATATTTTATTTCAGAAAATAATTGTTCTTTAGATATGATTAATCTAATTATGTTCTTGTTCTTACTCTCGAGTTTTCCTCTCTAAAGCAAAGTAATTTTTAATCCTTATGAAGCTCTTTCAGATTTGCCCCTTTTTCAAGTTTATCTTCACTTTTTCCAAGAAAATATGGTCACTTTTATAATAGCTGATATTTATAATGTAGTATATTAGGTAATGTAGCATACAATGTGAGTAGTTAGCAACCTTGTAAAATGATTAGTTCTGAAATAGAGCTAAAAAAGAGTGAGAAAGATAGTTGAGAACAATGAAGGGGCAAAATATTTGTTTAAAAATACAACACCATGATCCAAATGCTACTTCTAACAACACTATATTTATATATGAGAATTATTCTATTTTATGTCAATGGAGACGATTCTAATCAAGCAGAGGATTGATAACATCAAAAACATTTCAGTGAGAAATACATTTTATGTTATCATTTTTTTTAAGGAAAACAGTTACCTACTTTGTGTAGAAATCTCTCTACAGTATAAGCAATCTTTTTCCCCCCTTCTGGCCTAAATTAATCTTTAAGAGAGACTCCACTAAGCAACATGTGGTTTTCTTTTTCCTGTGCTACCCGAAATATCTGTGTCACTAGAGGGCAGCCATTATCTGTTAGAGAAATAGCTAAGGTCTTCTAGGAAACAAAAGCTAAACTTCAGAGGCAAAGGATGTAATTCTGGATCACTAGGCTGAATCTCAGCTGTACTGATTTTTAGGAAAAATGATGATCAACATTTCATGTCAGCATCTTGGGATTATCAATACAGCTTCTTTTTAAAAAAACAGACATAACACTGAAGTTGTAGGGGTTGAGAGAAACCAACTGGTCCTGGGTATTCAGCATGAATTATTTAGATGCATAGTCCTTTCCACATTATGTTATTACAGCCTTTCCTCAACTACCTTTTTTTTTCTTTGCTTCCTTTTTGTGTGTCAAACAAAATGGGTTTTTAAAAAAACCTGTGCATTTTTAATGAATCCAAAAACTCATTGTTACCAGTTCTCTGGGAGTCTCAGATAAGCTGGATAAAATAGCAGTCCTTTAACTCTTCAATCCGCTATACGCTGATTCAGAAAATAGGCTAACTGACTTAAGTTTACTCAGATAAGAATAAGAACACAACTTATATGTTAAAACCCAATCCAGAAGGTACATTCCAAATAAATATATCAATACTTTCTTACATTGTTGTTCTGGTTGCATTAAGCAGAATACACCATACAATCTCATTTGGACCACAATTTCCTACAGGCCAGATGATGGTTCTCGATGAATGATGGACTTTGACTTCACCAGTAGCAAAGTGCTCAAGTGTTCTCAAATTCAATAAACTTTTGTTCAGTTCAGATAAAAAATTCTTCCTAAAAGTTTATGTCATAATTCAGCTGAATACCTGACTCATGATATATGACAGGTCACAGAGTGCAAAGAATTCTAAATTAACCCAGAAGTACTGTCTAAGGTGTATTACATACTTATCAGTAGATCTAATTCTATTAGATTCTAATTCCACACTTTACTGTATTCTTTTTCTACTGGCTGTATACTTGGATGCACACTTTACTGCTGAATACATGATTTTGTTTATTTGTTTGTTATTATTTTATGTACTGCTGTCTTGCAAGTATACTGAGAGCTGCTGTACTGGACTCAAATTCCTTGCATGTCTAAGCATGCTTGGCTAATAACATATCTGAATCTGAATGTCACTATTTTCATTTTTTAAAAATTACTGTTTCAAATACTAGGACTGCTGAATGTTTTCCTGGCATTTAGAAGCAGTATATTTAATGTTTAGATGCATATTGTGTGACAATATTTATGTGAGTTTTTATAAAAACATCAGCTACTCTTTGGAGATCACAGTTATTTAAGAATGTGAACATGGAATAAAATAAGCTTTTCATTTTTTTTCATACTGGCTCTGCTATGTTTTACCATAACATAGTTAGACAGTAGCTGAATAATTATTTTGAATTATACATCCATTATGAAATCAAATTTATTTTAGCTTGACTAAAAGTGAATTACTGGATACACTCAATATATTTGAATAATTAAAATGTGATGTATCTATAAAACAGACAAAGCCAAAATAATAATTAAAACAATATAAAACAAATGTTACATATACAGTTGACATGATGGCAAAGATTAAAAGAACACTGAAAATAGAACATAAATTGCAAAATTATAACAATATTCAAAAACATCTGTTTCAGAGACATATACCCATATACATTCGATAAGCATACATATCTAAAAGTTCTTTTTAAATGATTTTCCATCATTCAATATAATTTTGTAAAATTCTTGCTGCTACACGAGAGAGCTAATTTCTCCATTTCAAGAATGAGACTTGGGACATAAGGTATAAATTGCACTAATCTTCTAATTTAGCCAAGATCAATCTAGTCTAGCAGACTTGGAGAAGAGAAGGGAAAAATCAAGTTTATTTTCATTTTCATTTCATGCATAATTTCCATCCAAGTTCCATATTTGAAACTTTACTGAGGGCAAGAAAGCCCACTTAAAATCAATCAGCAGACTGAAATTGGATAGTGTCTAATGTAAAAACCCTTAAGAGGGCTTGTCTATTTTTGATCAAATAAAACTATCAATGTCTCTTCAAAGATAATGTTGAAATTATTCTATGAGTACTGGGAGATAAATTATCTCCGATGCTTGAAAAAGATTTGCTTATATGACTTACATGCAACTAATTTCTGAAGGTTTTCAGTATTGATTACTGCATTTAAGAACTATTTGGGAAAGAAAATGACAGTGGCTTTATCTCTGTAGCACAACAGTCAAACATTTCTAGTTGACCTGAAATTTCCTGAATGATGTTGGCACCAATCTTCAAAGAAAACAAGGGATTGCCTTCAGGAATTAATTACTATGAGTTTCCAAGAATAAAAATAAAAGTCTGAAGCTGCATATTGCTAAGGTTTGCATCAAATTTTATTTACAGAAGAAAAATACTTTTTGGCTTGCACAATGCTATTTATATGAGGCTATTTCTATCCAGTGAATTTACATTCTCACGCAGAAGAAATCTTGATCTTCAAGATCTTCAAAGAAGAAGCCAAATTATTACTGCTTTCTCCATGTTTTCTTGATTTTGGAACTGTATTCTTAGGGTTCATATTTTATTGTTGATAAAAACACTCAAGTTTTGTCCACCTTACTGTACAACCTATAAATAGGCTATCTAGTTTCTTTATCTTTGCCCTGCCAGTATCAATTCCTCATTGCTTAGTCGTTGCTTGCTTCTATTTATTCTTATTTTCACTGCTAGCAAGGTCTTGTATTTTGCTTTGGTTTAAAATAAAAAAAAATATTTTATTATTTTATTAAATATATTTGTATTATATGTGGATAGTAGACATTTAGATATGACACTATTCCCAGATAGAATAAATAAATAAATATTTTAGATATTAATTTCATCAGAGTTACAGCATCACCCTGAATGCAGACAAGCTATGATCTTGAAGCCCAGCTGTGATGGTATGGACACTTCCTGTACACTGACAATGAGACACTTGCCAAGAAAGACATTCTGCTGGAAGTCAGCAACAAGCTTGGCCGAAACAACTCTGGTTCGACATGTTGCACCATGTCCTGAAGATTGCCACTGTCCATCCTGACATTTGATTGTATCAAATGGCAACAGTGAACCAGTATAGCGGACCTCACCCTTATATGGAACAAACATTGAAGAAAAATAAGTGTGTTATTTTTGAAATGCTGTTTGTCTTTCCATAGCAAATTGTCATTGTTATACCTCTACATAAGACTTTAGAAGTTCAATTTTTGCTACAACTACAAGTAAACTAAGATACAGAGAATGTGTGTTTTAGTGGAATGAGGGAGACTGGTTTGCATTTATTTTTTCCTCATTCTCATCATACAATTGTTATAATGGATCATTTATCCATGGGTTAGCAATATAGAGAAGGATAGTGTTCTAAAAGGAGATTAATTAGTATCTACAGTTTCTCAACCTGAGAGAAGGATCATTGTAATGCTAGTGAAGACTTGCACACCAGGTTCTTTTTATCTGATAAAATTTTATTTTCCTGAACTTTCAGACCCTTTTCTCTGGAGCCCATCCTCAGAGGATGCAAATACCGCAGCACAAAATACACAAAAAACACAAATAAACATCTTTTAATAAATCAGGCTGTTTATATGGAGTTAGTCCTCTTGATGGCATCCCATTTCCCTTGACCTTGGTGTTGTAACTAATAGCATTGCAAGAACCTGGGTGCTGTATTTTGCTACTATTGCAAGAAGGATCATTTACAACTTGTATGTAAAACAGTGCAAACTCTCTAGTTCTGAATAAAAAACTGAACAAAAAGTGAAACAAAAAACACTACTTTTTTCCATATAAGAAGCTGAAAATATTTTGAATCATTTGATGATTGATTTTACTGACAGGGATGTAAGAAGAAAATATATCATTTTCTTTTTCTCCTGTGTTTTTGTACTAAGCTCTCAAACATCTTCAATTTAATAATAATCAAAACATTTCCTTCTTCTGAAATTTAAAATAGGAAAGAGGCTTGGGGAATTAAACCAAATATTCAAATCAATTATTTCTTACTTACAAGAATCAAACTGACCTTATTAAAAATGTGGTTCACAAATGACTTCACTTACATTTCACTGCAGTGTTAAAAACATTTGTGGCATGATCCAACCAAAGTTAAATGTTTAAGTCCTACCTAATGCTTATCACAAAAAAAAATCATCTATAGTATATTTAAATCTTTCCCATTGTAAACAAAACATTTTAATTTGAGCATGACAAGATATCCTTGAATTTTTGGAGGGGATGGGACAATTTCTTGATACATATAATCTGTACTGCTCTTAGTCATTTGCAAACTGTAAGGTTTTGTATTGCAATAGTGGCCCCATTCTAGATTAGGGGCAATGTTAATGCGAGTAGATAAATAGGTACTGCCTCTTCAGGCAGGAAAGTTAACAGTATCCATGCATCTTTGACATCTAGTCATGCCGGCCACATGACTACAGAAGCATCTTCGGACGAACGCTGGCTCTTCGACTTTGAAACGGGGATGAGCACCGCATCCTAGAATCGGTCATGACTGGCAGAGTAACCTTTACCTTTTAGGGTGGTAAGGGGATCCTAATCTGTTCTCCATCCCCATTTAATGGGGAGGGGAAATCTAAAACATCAGTCCTGGATATACCACAAAATATATGCAGGGTTGGAATGTGACAAAACTTGATAGGTATGAAGATTTCTGAATAAAATGTTTATGATGCATTTCAGTCTGTTTCTATTCCTATTCTGTTTCCCTTTCTAAAACTGCTTAATGAAACTTTCTAAAACTGCTTAATGAAATACTCATCATGGTATTTAGAAAGAATAAACCTATATTAGTGGAGTTTCATGGTAAAAGTCTCATAAAAAGAAAAATGTTTCCCCTGTCAGTTGTGTCTGACTACAGAAGGTGGTGCACACCTCTGTTTCATAGCCGAAGAGCCAGTGTTGTCTGAAGACACTTCAATGCTCATGTGGCCAGCATGACTATATGCCAAGGTGCACGGAATGTTATTTCCTTCCCACCAAGATGGTACGTATTTATCTACTTGTATTTTTACATGCCTTTGAACTGCTAGGTTGGCAGGAGCTGGAGCAAATAACGAGAGCTCACTCAATTATGAGGCCCTGGGTCTCGAACTTGGGCTGCCGATCTTCTGGCCAACAAGCCCAGCATAATATATTTTCCTGATATACATGATTAATGTTTCAATGTCTAGATTTTAGTTAAAAGGCATTAGTTCAGACAGGGCATCCATATAGTTTTCATTTACATTGCATTCCTTTTTTAAAGTAGATGAAAGCTGTGTGATGAATGCAGGTGAAAGTTTTCAAAGTTTGGGCACATATGACCTCTCTGCTATCTTGTCTCTATGATGACTTAAGAAAATCCTGTCCAGACCAAGACAAGTTGATAATAGGTTATCTGAGAATAGAAGGTAAAACCGTTTTCCCTCAGGGTTACTGAAAAACATGGAAATAGTATAAGGCAAGTGTTACAGCCATTATGGTATTGTAGTACTCATAGTCAACGGTATCTCTAAAAAGACTATACAAAGTATTGACTCAGTTGAAGGACTATTCCTGCCCCTGAGGCTGGTTTACAACATTCTGTGTTACTCAGAGAGAAACACTCTGGTTGAGAAAGCGTATTTCAGAAGAGGATCAGGAAACGTGCCTTAAGGTCATGTTGAAGGTCAATAGGAGACCTGTAGAGAGAAACTTCATCAATTTCTGCCCTTCAGTATGGGGCAACGGGGCTGGGCAGAGTAGCCCCATGAATACAATAAGAACTACAAATGTCAGGTGAGAATAATGTCAGAGGCTGTGATCTTTGTCACTGCTTTAAAAAGAACTGCAGTTCAGCCTAACTTTAGAAGAATTATTTATTGAATTTATATGAAATACTGTACTGTAGCTTTTAAATAATTTGTCTTTTGAAATGAGGAACTTGCTAACCAGCATTTTTTTTACCTGTCACTGTCTTAATTATATAAACATGTGACACAAGGGCATGATCTTCTGAGCCATTTCCCATGAATCTGATATAAATACTAATGCATTATATAGAAACATATTTGCATATGTAGTTAGATCAGATTCATTTTTCTCTAAAATATTTATTGGAATGAATAAGCGTACACTTTTAGATCAGTTAAACTTAGTTTAGAGTAGAGAAATCCCCAGTACAATGTTGAGAGAAGTGCAGAACAAATTTGCAAACATCCAATTCCTCAAATATTGAAGGTAATTTAGTCTTTAAGCTGGATCATCATGCAGATAGGATTTTTTACAATGATCATTCTTTTTATCATTTACAGAAGGTGTCTTGTTTTAATCATGTAGACTTCTTTGATTTTTAAAATGGTGATAATTTGGTATTAACCATGGCATTTTTGCCGAATAAAACAGCCATTACGCTTCCATAAGTATCTGACAAGATCAATAATCTTAAGATCAAATTGTAGCATCAGACTCTTTTTGTTTTAATCAGTATCTTTTTGGTTTTTAGCCCTGCCTACAGCAAGATCCTGTTTTTTGCATGTCAACATAGCTTCCTGCTGTGTGCTGTCAAAAGAATGAGGAGACAAGAAAGAGGATCAATTTAAGAAAAGAAGCTGTACTGTAGATCAATAGAATCTGGGTAGTTAAAATATCTGTGACAGCATATTTTTTCTGTGATCCGATGCTTGAATGTAATTGGTTCATTTTCCTTCCTATTTTTGATGCAATGAAGCTGAACAGCTTTTTTCCATGTTGTCTGCTAAAATTTCCTCATTGTATCAGTTTAATGCTTTATGCCTTACAGTTATAAAGTTCTAACGCTGCGAAATCACTTAAGAAGACTGATATGCCATTGTATTAATTAGAAGTTTGTCCTTCAGAGAAGTTACTCAGTAAAATGTTATTTGTCCAATAGAAGCCAACTAAGAAATTACTGCTACATTGCAAGTCAGTTCTTTGATGATGTTTTTGTTAGGATTCATACTGAGTCTTTATCGCTTATGTATTTGAACAGGTTTTGCTTTAAGTAAGAAATGTGTACAGACAGCTGCAAAATACATGTGTTAGTTTAATAGCTTATCCAGATATTCGATATTTATTTAATTGGATTGCACTATATTTGAATTCCTGCAGTAATTAGTTCCTGAGAATTGCTAATGGAAGCAAAGGAAAAAAAAACTGTTCACATTTCTTAAAGAATGACCACATAGTCACCAAAATTTATATTTATATTTAAAATAAGAGTTTCCTAATCAGGATTCTGGTAAGTGATTATATGGAAAAATGCACAGAGGTTCATCAGCATTAAATAATTTAGAAAGCAAGCTTATCCCTGTAGCTAGTTTAAAAGAGAAAATGAATGATCTGGTCCAGATTGTTCAATGAACGTTGACCTAAATATACTGTAGGCTTTAAGGCCACAGCTTTGAAAACTCATTTAACTACTTAGACATAGTTTCTGCATTAAAATGCTGCCTTTTGATTTTATCTCCTATGATATATAGACATTCTGGTTACTCCAAATGTAATGGATTCAAAATATTATTGGAGAAGCACCAGAATTAAAAACAGGTTTTGGGGCCACTCTCTTTATTTACCAAAATTAGTTTAGGCCTTTGGTTATTCTGGAGTGGATGTGATGCTGAGCAATAGTTCCTGGAAGTCAATTTATCCAGATGAATCCATTATCTAAGTAAAATAACTTCTGGAACCCACTATTTTTCTTCCTCCTAGCAACTGCTAGTCATCCTTGAGTTGAAGTTAGGGAACAATTATATGTGTCTCTAATAATACAGGAGAAGCTTCAATTCCCTGGAAATTGAAATCATACAGAAAACCAATTCAGACAACCTACAAAGTTTCCTACCAGGTCTTGCTGATGGCTACATTTTCCAGAAATTTAAATAAGGGACAATGGGATTAAATTACATATAGCTGAATTTCATCAATAAAGAAGAGCAGGTTCAGGAGGTAAAGATAATGGGAAACTGGAAGGAAGTGAGTACATGATCTAGTATTTCAAAATAGTACTGAAAGAGAAATTGAATAATTGTCATATATGGATACTTTTCAGGAAAGCCAATTTCAACAAAATTTTAAAAATACTAATTATCTCATGGATAGAAATTCTGAGGGTGAACAGAGTGTAGGACTTAAGGCTGCTTTTTGAAAATGTCATATATAAAAACATAGAAGACAAATGCAACCACAAGGAAAAAACAGTAAATAAATAATATATGAAGAAAGAAAGTCAAAAGGGCTAATATATGAAATGAATCAGGCTGCAAAGGAAGCTAAATGCAACAAAAATACTTTTTGGTTATATCACTGGTAATAAGAAGAACAAAGATGGCTTGAAGAAAGATGTCAACAGCTGATGGGGCAAGACTCCCCAATTCCAACTGTGCTTCAGCTTTCTCTCTAAGAAAATTGTGTTCAGATTGCTATAAGAAGATTTTGCCAAGGAATGGCAACCCATGAAAAGTAAAGAGATGATTAGGATATCATGAATAAGTTGAAATCTCCAGGACCAGATGAATTACATCTGAAACTCAGAAATGATCTTTCAGAAACTCATTCTATTATCTTTGACAAATCATTTTGGACAGATAGAGTGGAGTAGACAGAGTACTGGAGAAGAGCAAATACGAGAGCAACCATACTATTTTCAAAAGAGAAAAGAAATATTTGGTAACTACAGATTGATCAGATTTTGGAATAATCAATTTGAGCATTGAGTAAAGAATGTGGATACCAGCAAGGATTTATCACAAATGAGGCATACCAAATCAACCTGATCTCTTTTTTGATACAAGACTAGTTTTGTTCACAACAGGAATACAGAAGCAACATTTTTGAGAAAGACTTCCATGAACATAAACAGAAAAACACAAAATATGGCCTGGACCATGCTATTATTAAATGTATACAGAGGAAGTAGAAAAATAGTACCCATCCAATGTATTTAAATGGCTCCAAGTCACATGGGAAAGTGGTGACAATTAGCACAAAGCTCTTTTCTAAATCCTCTGCTCATCCATACATAGCAGTTACAAATGACTTGGAAGAGAGACTAAAATAGGATTATGTGAATGGAATTCCATGATGGTATTGAAAAATATATTCAGATGCCATTATATGTCTATATCTACAAGAATCAGAACAGTGCAAACATTGGTACTCCCTGTGAAACTTTATGGAAAGTTGGATTTCCATCAAAAAAATCAACCCAGAGTATTAATGCATAAATGACCAGACTAAAATTATTCTACTTCAGATGTATTATGCAAATGTAGCTCTCTGGAGAAGCACTAGGAAAGATGGAAGGAATGAGAAGAAGAAGACCAGCAGCAAAGTGGCTGGATCCAGTAACAATATCATGAATGTACTATTGGAAGATCTAAAGGACCAGAATAGGAGCAGATAATCACATAGAAAATCTATTTATATGATCACTAAGAGTCAACACTGACTTGATGACATACAATAAATCAATCAAAGGCTGTGCATAGAGAAACACTATGTTAAAATCAAGAGAACTAGATATTCATTTCTATTTTATATTGGTTGAAACCTACCTAGAATATTAAGTCAATTTCTTGCACTGTATTTAGCTGCAATCTGAAACACTGGGATTTAATTAGAGGACTTCAACCAAGTTTATAAGAAGTATGGGGAAAAATGATAATTGGTTACAGGCACTGAGAATGGAGAAGACTATAGAGACATGTGATATCTGTCTACAAGTATCTGAAGGACTGTCATATAAAACATGGATTAGACTTCTTCAGAAAGATAAGACAGAAAACAAGTGGATTTGAATTTCAAGGAAAAATATCATTAGGTACCAGAAGAATGTATAAACAGCAAAGAAAAAATTTCCAGAAGGGAATTCCCAAGAAGGGAACAATGCCACAGCAATGCCAGAAGCAGCATGCTGGTTGGGGAATCCTGGGAGTTGAAGTCCATGTATCTTAGACCTGGCAGGTTTCAGAAATGCTGCACTACATGATCTCTCCAAAGCTCTGAATGCTTACATTCCATCCTTCTATGATTTCCATTTTAATAGAAATGCATTATGGTTAAGCAACTGATAAAATTCTTAAGAAAAAGCTATCAGATCTTATTGCAGGACTGCATTATAAAACAATTCCAGAGATCCTAAGCAAGCTCCATATGGTATGGGTTAAAATGTGAATCAGAAACACGGTTATTTGAAATCACACTTGTTCAGCTGTTGTCTCAAAAACCAGGAGTTCTTTGTGAATGTTATAGGTTAAAAATGATTGCCCCCTGTGTAAGCCATAGACAGAAACGCCAAGGCTTAGATATTTTTGAGTGACAGTTACCCTGTAGCTGTAGAATTGTGTGACTTTGATTGAAAACCTCAACACGTGGGATTTAAATGTACTTGGAGAAGGGTTAAAAAAAGACACAGTAACTTGACACAGTTTGGAGACAGAAACCAGCAACTGCATCTTGGAAGCAAAACTGCCTATCTGAAATTCTGGAGTGGGGGAGTTAAAACACTGAATGCTTCAGAGTTGCTCTTTCACCATTTTGCACGCTCGCTGAAGACACCTAACCTTGTCAATAAAATAGAGGAAGGCTTTTTTATTCTACAGTAGAGATGTTCCTCTTCCTTCCTTCCATTCTGATTCATGCAAAGGAAAGAATAAATGTGCCTACAACCTTAAACATATCTTGGCTTTGTAAAGCCAGTAATATTAATTTAGGGCATCTGGGTACAGAAGGGTGATTCTGAAGTCTCATTCTGCAACTTTAGCTATCAATAAATAAATCATTTGTTCTGCCATCGTGGGCAACATTTTCTTAAGATGCCTGCAAACATGTCTATTCTGTTAAAAATTAAAGGTGATAAAAATCATACACATTAGCACGTAATTTTTCAGTTCTAGAAAAAAGACATTATTTTCCCTGCTTGAAATATAATTTGTTAGATTTGGAAGGTGACTTTCAGAAAACTCTGTTCCTGTTATAAGATTAAGATTCCTTGTTTATTTACCTGCATCCAGAAAGAATCATTGATGATGTTGCAGGAGATGGGGCTGGGAAGCCTCAGAATTGTGATCATGAGTTATTTCTTAAAAGCAAAGTCACCAACCTTTTTTTTACCCACTTTGGGAATTGATTGTATTCATCTCAGAAATGCTTCATGACTATGTGCTGTGTGAGTATAGCACGATTATCCTGTTATTTTAATTGTCTTAAGACAATTAAGAAAAAATAAATATTAAATCATTCAAACCCCTTTGATCACTGGGCCTGTTTAAACCGGCTCTGTTTTCAGTTCTGATTGGAAATTTGAGATTCAAAGTGGGTATGATGCCATTTGAGTTTGTGGCCTGATGTTTGATGGCAGCCTGATTCAATCTGAGGCAGAAAAAGAGTCAAGAGCAAGGTTTATATATTCTTATTTTGTTGCAGTTATAAGAAACCCTAACAATGAAGGTCAGCCGTTGCACTATCAAGCAGCTGAGTCTTCTTCAGTCTTGCACCTGTTTTATTAGTCTTGCATGGGAATGAACTTCTTGCCGCTTATTTCTTATTCTTCGTTGCAAAGGACACCTGCATAACATCCACACAGCAAAGCTTGGCTTCTCCTGGGCAAGATTAAGAAAAGCAGAAACTTTCTGCATTTTACAAAATGCAATTTTGTGGTGACATTGAGTACTTTTGCTGCCTCTGTCCAAATGATTTCTTGGATGCCAGAAGGATTGCTGCTATTTCTGAAAAAGTGATATCAAAGAAGAACTTGAGTGTCTATTTTGAGCCCCAGAGTTGTTTTGAGTCTTGCATTTCAAAAATTTTAACTGGGAGCTTGAATATATATCTTCAAACACAGTGGGGGAAAATAACCTTGATCACCTCTCCTTCCTCACCCCAATAATACTTCATATATTCTCAGCTTGCACTGCAGAGTTGAACTGGTTCATTGAGGGTTATCACAGAGACACAGCTGAGCATTGTCACAGTTGTAGTTGAGTTTTCTGTTCAATTTGTTGTGTTGTTACTGAGAGCCCTGACCCTACCACCAAAAGATGATAAATTTGCCTTATCTTAAAAATAAAAAACACTAACTTGAAACTTTCACGTCTTTTACAGAAACGTTTATGTAAAACAATTTGTTGTTGCTGGATTAGGTATCTGCTGGAGGATGTACATATTAAGATAAATGGATTGTCATCATTCTAGAACTGTTTAGTTTTGCATTTAGGAGACCATCTGTTCTCTGATGAATCTCCTTGCATAGATTGTTAAGAAAGCTGTATTGGGGTTTTAAAACATGAATGCCATCATTAATTGCAAAATAAAAACAGTGGTGAAACAACCAGCTCCCTTCTCCTGTTTAGAAACAATGAACAGTCTCTAATTTCATATGAATTTTCTTTAATTTTGTATTAAATTTTTGACAAGGTAGGTACAGACGGGCAGCAAGAGGCAGTTGTTTTGCAGAAAAAAACTCCCTTCTTTGGGGCGGAAGGTTAACTATTATTTTTAGCAGCTGATGGCATTATTGGATCACTTTTTTTAAAAAAAGAGGTTTATAGAGGGTTCTGGTTTTAAAATAAAAAGTGGGGGGAGTTTCTGTTTCTTTGCACTTAAACAGATAATAAGCAAAAAAACTGAAGTCTTTACACTGTCTGTGAAGACTCTCACTCGTCCAGGGTAATTGCATCGCAACAAAAGTTTAAAAAAGCAGGCATCTGGATTGGATT
>JANHZU010001949.1:57480-69418 GCA_032468055.1 Acrochordus granulatus
GTATGGTATGGTAAAGTAAGGGAAGGGATGGGAAGGTAAGGGAACGGATGGGAGGGAAGGGAAGGGAAGGAAGGGAAGGAAGGGAAGGGAAGAACTGGGTTATGAATTCCAAAGACAGCAGAAAACATTTTTTCTGTAATAGTTCAAACTGAGTTATGCTATTGTGGCAGGAGAGGGAAAGTAGTTAGAAATACATCATGAATACTACATGCCAGAGTTAATATGGAAGATCATAAAGGCATTACATCCGTACAGATGTTCTGTTGGACTGTTATAGACAGCTCATATTATAATAAGAAATTATGATACTCAGTATTCATCGTGAATATCCTACTTACTGTTTCCATAATAAACTTTTTGATATTGTGTCACATTAGCATAGAACCACGTCCCTGATTATGCAATTTGTCTTCCTGTAAAACTGATGCATTCCAAAATGCCTATTAAAAACATATTTCTCTTGAAATTCAGGGGCTACTAAATAGCAACTCTAAATTTTTTAGTAAATTCTAATGAAAGTACAGCTACATCCATATTTTGTAAGACTGCATTGAAATCCATTTAACTAGGACTCCTCCTGGATGCAAATATCAGAAATCTGAAAGGGGGATTCAGAGAATGATTATTCATCTGTCAAAAAATCTGTCAATTTTTTCTTGATGACTGCAAATAAAAAAACTTGCTTAAATTGAAAAACAGTGCAATTTTGCCAATTGCACTGAAAAACGAAAATCCAGCAATGGCAAAATTAATAGTATGCATCCAGTTCAGATGTTTAACCAAATTTAAACAAGAACAGTTCCCCCATATATCCTATAACATACAATAAAGCAAACTGAGTACGGGTTTTAAGAAAAAAGCTATTGACGTAAGGTCTGTAATCAGAAATAATTTCAAAGGCTTGATTATAATTGCTATAATTATCAGTTGAGGTACAATGGGAGGAGATTTTAAATCAGGTTAGTTTTCTAATAATGTTTATATTGATTTTTCCTATATCAGTATGCTGATTGGAAAATAAAATAACCCTTAGTGCCTGTGTGATTTCCAGAACTTTGATCAGGCAGTATGATACCATAATGTGACAGCTTCATTGCAGCTTTGGATACAAAGTGGAGAGCATCAGCATATAGTGAAATGGAGATTAGATTATGAACCCGAGATTGGGGTGGTGGGTGGTGGAATTTAGCTCTAGAATACATCTCTGTATTTTCAGTCAACTTTCTCCATTGCAATGTTTTCATTCAGTAAATGTATTAACTGGAGAAAGAAGTCATTGGTGGAGGAGCCTGATAATTTTCTCCATAACATCAAGTGAGAAGTTGAATCAAAAGCCAGTTATAGGTCTAGATAGACTAGGATATCTTGAATAGATGGCAGTGTAATACATTGCTCTACTATCTGCCATGGTCCAAAGCCAACGATTTCCACATTTAAGAGTTTTTTTTACAAGGTTCACCCAATCAGTGAGCTTTCAATAGAGAAGTTTTTCATATAATTTGTTGATCTTACATTGTAAGGTAAATGGGAGGTAATTAGCCATGATAGTCATATCACCTTTTTATAGAAAGAAACTACTGTAAATTATTTTATTCTATGGGATCTGCAGGGAATTATCAGAATAGGTGAAGGAAGAGCAAAACTGAGGCCCATTATTCAGGGTATAATTTTAGAATCTCTCCAGACTTTGCCATTTTTCTTTTGGGCAATTAAATTTAATAATGCTAACTTAGAAATTGGGAGTCATTCAGGTAAGGAGATAGAAGGTATTGGATAAATATCCGAGTCCCTGATGGTTGTTTGATCCCAAGTTTCCCTTGATATTGTATTTTCCCTCCAGGTCTGGTTTGCCACAAGAAACAAAATACTAGAATATGGAATCATTTTTAGAATATGGAATCATTTAGCTGACAAGATAATCCTGTCCCATTGAGCCAACTGGCTCATCAGCTCCTTCCTTCTCAGTCTTGTAAACATGTTAGGGACTAAAAGGTTTTCTGATCATGAAGATCATTGCCCTAGACACTTTGGGTACAGCAATTGCTAAGGCCTTGGAGTACATACACCATTTATCAAACCAGGGTTTGAATTGAATCTGAACTAGCACAGAAGTGGACTTTTGTAGAGAAATGGCTTTGAGCCAGGAGGAAGAGCTACTATCAAGTCACTGATTATGGCTGGAAACTAATTTGATTAAATGCCTCACACAGGTCCCTTCCAAGTTCACACTAAGATTGAGGGAGGGGGGGAAAGACATTCAGAATTGCAAGACTCTGTTATTATAGTTGTTACAATAAAAGTAGTCCTAACCTATATGACATTGGTTTATTAATCTGAACTCCTTTATAGGGCTGGCAACTTTATGAATTTCTGCACTGACTAGAGATATTCTGGAAAGATCCTAGGGCAAATTGCATCTCTCTGGCATCACTTGTAGATTTTTTTTATCTGTACAGCTTTAAGAATATACATAATTAACTACATGCACATGGTGACTCTAAAACATTATAGATCAGAATGTCCAGTTTTCATGAGGAAAATAACATACCTTGTACAGAGAAGTGGTCAGTGTCAGAGACAGAGGCAAAACAGAAGACTCTATAATAACTAGTCAATCTGTGGTTAATTAGCATAAGAAAAGGGTAAGCTAGATCCTCTCCCTTTCCAGAAAAGTGTTGTATTATTTATTATTAGAAAACAATATTTAATGGACAAATAGGCCAATCTCATAGTATCTTTGTCCTTGGAATACTAAGGGCCGAATAGGTAAATTCAAGATCACCTGCAAAAACCTTGTCTGAATTTGGGAAATGGACTGTTGGATCAAAATGGTCTCTGGTGTGTCTGGTTTGGAAGAGAAGCCTATGGAAGAAAATATATATTAATTCATAACAAATTTAAGGAAGTTTTGTTTTGCTCAATAATAAAGGGCAAAATGATTAGCACATGATTAGAAAATGATGACATTAACTTTTTCATTTTAATTAAATGGAAAGAAAATGAACTCAGACTAAATTTTCTCATAGTTTTACCCATTATTTTATGACATGCAGCTGTGCCATGCTGCTAAAAGATCAATCTGAAAATGTGTATCCCTGCTTCAGAGCAGTGCCACTAACAAAATCAGGACACAAAGCACCTTTAACTTGGATTCTTCCAAATCAGGCATTTCTACAGTTCCATGTATTGATCTCTTACATGAAAACTAAAGAGTTTAAATATTTCTGGAAATCCTTTTATATCCCCTGCTATTTACAAGTAAAAATGCTACCTACAGATGTAATATATTACCTTAGCTGCTGTTTTCAGATTCAGATACTTTATTGGCCAAGCATGATTAGACATGCAAGGAATACAGCAGCTTTCAGTATACTTGCAAGACAGCACTAGATAAAATGACATAAACAAATGAACAAAATTATGTATTTGATGGTAAATAAAATGACATAAACAAATAAACAAAATTCTATATTCAACAGTAAATTGTGCATCCAAAATGTTCAGCTAGTGGGAAAGGAAATATAGGAAAGTATAGAATTAAAACCACAATCTGTTGATAAGTATGAATACACATTAGACAAAACTTGTGGATTAATTTAGAATTCTTTGCACTGAAGGAATCACTATGTCCTAACATATAGCATGAGTTAAGTATTCAGCTGAATGATGTCATGGGGAAAAAAATCCCTGTGTCTGGTTTGTAATACTCTATAATGCCATCCAGAGGGAAGAAGTTCAAACAATTTATGTCCAGGGTAAGAAGGGTCTGCAGATAACTTCTCCATCCTCTCTTGACCCTCTCAATATACAGGTCCTCCATAGAGGGCAGGCTAGCTACAATTATTCTTTCTGAAGAAAATAATGTTTGCTGGAGTTCTGTTTGTTGGAATCAGTACCTAACTTGCATGGTTGCTCCACTGAACCAGACAGTTGTAGATGTACAAAAAGATATTCAATGTTCTTTGTAGAACTGTATAAGCAACTCTTGAGGCAGTCCCCTCCTTTGTAGCCTTACTAATGTGCCAGCCCTCCTTTTTTTCCTCCCTTTTCTCTTTTCCCTCCAACAGCTTTAAAGAGATGCTGCTGCTACTCCCACCAAAACACCCATATAACATCTCACCTCTTCTTCAAAAACAGGAGAAACAGCAGTAAAAACACTCATAAGAAGTTATCCAATGTCCAGGAGTTTATCCTGCATAATATAGTGTTGAAATAGATCTAGCATTTGTAAAAAGACACCAATTGATTGCAAGATGAACGTTACTCTTGAGCAAATTATGAGTGCATTTATTTTAGTCTTATGTGTTTAATTTTCTGGTAATAGCAAAATATTCATAGAATTAATTTCCTGTCAGCAGTATTAAAGTAAATATTTTATGATTTTGCATTAGCTGTATTTATCTAGATTTGTGACATGATCAAGTGATTTTCAATAATTGAATAATAATTGAATAATTGAACTTTGTCGGATGTACAGTACTAAAGATGATAGAATAACTGTACTTTCTTGAAGGTCTTCTCACATACCAAATAAGGAGAAATACTTTTCTATTGCTTTAGGCTTTCCAAATTGCAGAAGATAAAAAGAAGAGATTGAGTCAACATCTTTGCCTTTGCCTTAATTGTTCAGTTTTCTTCAAATGTGTATGAAACAGTAAAACTATGGCTGTATCTATTTATCTCTCAAACACTTTTTTTAGAAGTTCATCACCATACTTCTTTCATAATTATAGCATTATGTGTAAAAACAATATTTAGCTGTCAAATACTTCATGTATTTATTAGCCAAGGGAAGAGGAAAATTCTACTTGGTTTGATCACTCTGTTTTTTATATTTTGAGGGTGGGATATCTTCAGCTGTGTTTTAATTGATGACCAGGTCAAATAATACCAATAAATGCATCCCTATTTTTAAATGTTTATTGCAGGCTTCACAAGCAAAGCATTAATAGAGCTGAACTGAGTAGATTCTAAACATCTAAATATTTTTCTTTTTCTTTTTTTCTCTTTGAGAAAATAATGTTTCTTCTTGAATGACAGGCAAAGATGTCTTAAAGTATTATGTAGGTAAGCAATAAAATAACAGCAAAATAAACCACATTGTTTAGAAATAATTTGGTTTTGTGGTAGATACTATATCTTTTATTTAAAACTAACTTTTCTTTCATTCTCTCCCAAATAATAGGCCTTGTTAGATTCATCCAAAATCCTGTGCAAATCCAGAAAAATGGTGGTGTTTTAGAGTAGCAAAACTTGAATTTTCTTGAATTAGTTAGTGAGAACTGTATTTTAATAGAGCTGTATTATATTCAGAAAATGCTATTCATGTAATTTTAATAATTGAAAGACAGGATATTTATTATCATTGCAACAAAAGCTTAAGTTTCAGTACGTTAATCAAGATTCATTACACTGTTTTCAGGTATTGCTGTATAAATGTTTTATACAAAGCTCAGAAAACGGATTAATCTTCTGATCACAGAATAAACTAGAAATGTTGTAAAGAGAAGTAAACATTCAGTAAGCTTGTGTAGTGGGGTGCTTATGAAGAACTGGGACCCTCCATTCCTCTAAGAGTTTTTTTGAAATCAGTTGGGTTATTAAGGTTGGAGAGAAACAAGTGAACAATTTAAAAAAGAAGAACAACAACACATGCTTCAACAAAGTTGAACTTTGTAAGAAGTATTATGAAGAAAATGAGTGATTCCACATGACTTCCAGTTGAATTCAAAGAGATGGTGAGAAAGAAAAAATTATCTGGAAGAAACACTGATGTTTAATGTTTTGGAACAACAATCCCCCCAAAAAATTTAGCAGTTCAGTTTTCTCAGAAAAATATGTGATTTTAAAACTTTATTTTATTTTAATCAAAAGACAATTTCTCTTCAATTAATCATGTTCATAATCGTACCATTTCATAACCATTTTCATCACCATCTAGTATATATAGATAAAATAGCACTTATGCAAAATACCATTTTGGAATGAGAATTGGAACTCGAAATTCACTGAACATGATGGAAACTTGAATCAATAGCAGTGAATTCCCGTGTTCCACTAATTCCTAATATCATCCAATAACATAAACAATTTACATGATTTAGAAGAACTGAATCTGAAGTGTTATGTTTTTCTTTATTGTCAGATCACATCATGGAACATTTGAAATGAATTATATATCATAATATCAATGGTTTTAGATGGGAGGATTTTAGTGTGGCTAAGTTTGTCTCTTTTCAGTGAGTTGAAAGCAATCTCTGTGAAAGTTATAGCCTTCTGGGTGTACGATTCTAGTACATGTATTCTTAAAAATAACAAGAACCATCCTCAAGAGCATGCATTTTTCCCAGTTTGGTACATGTTACCATAATTCTTGTAATTCATGCATCCCAAGATAGACATCCACATCTGCAATATAATTATTTGAATTTGTTATATCATTAGTGTTAACATTTTAATTAATGATTAATATTTATATTTATAATCCATGAATATTCATGAAAGGATGTTCACATTTTTCAGTGTTCTTATATACTAGGGAAGACCCACTGGCTTGGCTAAAGGAATTTGGAGTACAAGCTCATCATAGGTAAGAATCATTGTATTTTCCTTTCTCTTTTCAAACAATGGCAACATTTTAAAGATGTATGGCATGTGTCAATAAGGTCATAATGCACTACGATTTCAATGAAATTCATCAATACAGAATGACAACCTATGGCAGAGAAAAAAGGTTACATAAGGATATTTTTAAAAAGCTGTTTCCCAGAACTAGACTTTGTTATAATAAATCATATCATTTCCCTAAGATATACTGCTTGAAATAATTTATCAGGCTTTCTAATAGGATGAGACACTATCTAAATAGTGCACATACAACATCTATACAAGTAAATAACACTACCTTCATGTGGAAATTAATATGATGTAAGAAAAACTCACATTGGGGATTTAAATAGTGTTGGGGGTTACACATCATATATGAATTCTTACAAGCAAGATGAACATTAAGAATGAGAATGGAAGTCAATAGACCTTGTTATCTCAAACACAATTTACTTTTCCATGGATTAAATCTATGGTAAAATCATTTTATATCCATAAAAAAATGATATATCCATAGTATGAAATCATATGTGTCTTGCTATCAAATGTATATAATTTTCTAAATATTTTCAGAGCAAAGCTGTGTTCTAAAAAGTTACGAAATAACAGCTACAGTATATTGAGCAATAAAATATGTTAGTACAAAATTAGACATTAAATGTGATTTTTGTCCTTTACCTTCCAATTTACTAGTATGTTTAATACAGTTTGAGATTAAAGAATAAGCATTCCATTGATCATTATATTTAATTAAATATGTTCATTGCAGGCAAACAATAAGTTTCTTCAAGTACTGTGATAATGATCCCTGATATGATAGAGTTTTATTACCTGCTAGGTCCAGGGCCTATAAAATTTAATATTCTTATCAAATGGGATTTATATTGACTTGAAACTTTTTTAGTAACTAGAAAGAAATTTCAGAGTAAATTGTAATTAATCTCTTTAGTAGCTTCAGAAATTGTACATGAAATAATGAACATGTTTATTTACATGTAACATCTAACAATTTAAGCAATTCTTGTAAATGTTATTCAGCTGAAGAAAAAAATTATTTTTGTGTGGCTTGCAACTTATATCTATAGCAGAAATTAACTAAAAAACAGCCTTCTGTCTGCACATAGTATCCTAAATGAATGGGTATACAGTTTCATGACTCTATTTAGTTATGAAGTATGTACTAACTGAATATTGAGAGGTATTTAATTAGCAGCCCAGTTGACTATTTTTGTATAGATGTATTGTCAGGCAAAAGAACATGTGAATACATCTAGAATTTTTTATTTCCTCATACCAAAACTGTGAAGAATTTAATGTTGGATCTTGTGCCTTTTCTAATGATAATAATTATGATGAACAACTGGCATATGTTTTGCTGATTCTGAAGATCTGAGTAGTCCTGACACACAATTGGTTTTATAGCTGCTGATCCAAATAACGTTAAAATAATCCATAGAGACAGACAGAGACTTTTTGCAGCCAAGTAAAGAAACTTATAATTTTGCAAACAGGAAACAATATTGCTGATGATCGTCAAATACTTTAACAAGACAACTGAGAAAAAGTAATACTGTAAATGAGAAAAATCAGCACCTCTTGATGTGTTATCTGGACTTCTTTCTGCATTGCCAAATTACTAATGAAATATGAAGACAGAGTAGCTTCACCTAAATGAAATCTCCACTGACTATACATGCACAAAATAATTATTAGCAGAATATAATTATGATAACACCAATTTTTAAACATTGATTGGTGCCATCTTTACAACACTAAGATATAAATCTGATTGCATTAATATTTTGAGATAGGTGCATATAGATTTGCTGCTTAAACTGAGCTGATGCTTCAATTAAAGGGAAAAAATGTGGGCAAACAGGATATTTCTGTGGACAAAACAATTAACAAATAAGAGTCCTTTCCTGTTACCATAGGAAAACCTTGAAGATGAAAGGTCAATGATTAGGGATTCTTCATCCCATAGTTCTTCTGTGTATGGTTATCAATCTCCCCTTTTTCAAAAGCCTTAAATTCAAGAATTCATCTACAATTTGAACTAAGTGAATTGATTAATTGAAATGCTCACAGAACAATACTCTTTCTAGATAATAGAAATGATAGAATGATTGAGTGACAGCATTGATTGTTTAGTGACAAAGAAGTCAACCATAATAATCTATCTACCATTGGACAGCTATTATGTTGCTCCTCTTACTGAGAGGGATATTGACAGATTGTGTGTCCTGAAGCTAAGAGAAAATGAAGATGGAATACATGCGTAAGTGTGAAGCAGAAAGGAGAACAGAAAGTCAGTGCCAATCTATTTCCTAATTTTTTCAAATAGGAGACTCTGACAAATGAGTGAAAGTCTATAATTCATACATGGAGCACATGCTTTGCATGTAGGAATTCTACTCTCATTTCTAGGAACAGTTGGCAAAGGTCTTTGTATTAAATTGTAGGAGTCACAACCTACATTGAGATAAAATTGTCATTAGTATGGATATTTTTCTGGCATGGTGGCCAAGTGGTTAAGACACTGGGCTTGTTGGCCGGAAGGTCAGCAGCCAGAGTTTGAGACCCAGGCACCACATAATGGGGTGAGGTCCTCTTATTTGCTCCAGCTCCTTTCAACCAAGCAGTTCAAAAGCATGCAAAATGCAAGTAGATAAAGAGGTACCACCTAAATTATTGGGAAGGTAACAGTGTTCTATACTATATATAGTATATATATAGTATATATATACACTCTATATACCTCAGTATATAGTCATGCCAGTCACATGATCACAAAATAATCTTCAGACAATGTTGGCTCTTTGGCTATGAGATGGAGATGAGCATCAATCCCTAGAGTCCTTCATGATTGAAGGGAGAAACCTTTATCTAGGGGCATGGTGGCCAAGTGGTTAAGATGCTGGGCTTATCGGCTGGAAGTTTGGCAGCTCGAGTTCGAGACCCAAGTGCTGCAGCATAATGGGGTGAACTCCTGTTATTTGCTCCAGCTCCTGTCAACATAGCAGTTCAAAGGCATGTAAAAATGCAAGTAGATAAATAGGTACCACCTAAGTTAGGTGGGAATGTTAACAGCATTCCATGCACCTTGGCGTATACTCATGCCAGCAATATGACCATGGAACATCTTCAGACAATGCTAGCTCCCTCAACTGCAAATTGGAGATGAACACCATGCTCTAGAGTCAACCATGACTGGCAGGGGAAGCCTTTACCTTTATTTTTTTTTTACTGTATTTTACTGTAATCTCTAAATTATACCTTATTAATCGATGGTCTTTCTGTTTGTGCAATTGGCAATTGTTAGCAGATTTCACAACTGAACAAATGATACACACACATATACATAAATACACATGGATTTGTATTGATATACACGCACATATGTGCAAAAAAGGATGTCATTGTGCAATCAGATTATACAAAATATAGAAATGTTAAAGTATATCATGAAGAATTATTTAAGAATATTTTGTAGTTTATGGTACATAATCTATCCTTCAATCTCTTCACTACTGGGAAAATTTACCCCTTTGCTATTATTGTTACATATCTTCCATTCTTTCCTACATAATCTGTATCTCAGAATCTATGGTTTATTTTCTAATTTCTAATTCTACCAGTGTTCTTACTCCAGATGCACTTTCTTCTCACATACAATTTCTTCTATTCTTAGCTTCTTTCTCCTAAGAACTAAATTCAGTATCATCACTAAAATTATTTTTCCACTCAATACCTCACATGCTTTCTCTCTTTTACCTTTGCCAAATTTGTCATTCACAAATGTACTATAAATTATGAGCATGAAATTGAATATTATTACTTCATGTGCAAAGATGTGAATACAGTAATACATGCCTGTATTCTAGTAGGATGGCAATGAAGTAATTGAAAGTATGATGCTCAATAAAGAGCTCTGTCATGTCATAGGACTCGGCACCAGTAACTGCAGATAACAATCAAAGGGACAAAATAGCTAAATAGAAAGTACTAGAAGCAACAGTGTTGAAATTAACTATTTCATAAATCGCAACAAAGTTTAAAAAACAGGCATCTGGACTGGATTTTTCTCAAGTCGAAGACGTTTCGCCTTTAATCCAAAAGGCTTTCTCAATTGAGAAAATTGAGAAAATTTCTCAATTGAGAAAGCCTTTTGGATTAAAGGCGAAACGTTTTCGACTTGAGAAAAATCCACTCCAGATGCCTGTTTTTTAAACTTTGTTGCAAAGCAGCTTGTTGTACCTGAGTATATGCACATTTTGATGGAAAGGAAAGTGAATGGTTGCAACAGAAAAAAAAATGATTGGCAGTTACAAGGACAGTGGTAACCTAGAATGAATTTAATAATCTGAAAATGTTACAATCCAAATAGTTTCATTTTTTTTCACCTTTAGCTGGCTTAGAATTAACTAACATCAGCACAAAAAGGAACAACTTAAGAATGCAGTGCAGTCAAGTCTTGCAAAAACTGGATCAATCTGGTATGGATTTCTCCTGATATGGTAAATCCTCATGTTCTGACTACAGTAAAGGAAGAAGGTTTGTGTGAACCATTTGAGGGAACAGGGCTATTTTAGAGAATTAAGTACAGTGGAACCTCTGATTGCAAGCCTAATTCATTCCAGAAGACAGCTCTTAGTTCAAATTGCTCTTAAACTGAAGCCAGGTTTCCCTTAGGAAACAATGTAAAGTAGGATGATCCATTCCACACCCCAAAAAATATTCATAAATAAATAACTTTCAATGGAATTTTATGTAGAAATGAGTGTCCCTAATATCTGAAACAAGTAACAATGATTAACACACAATATAAAGTAGAAATAGAACAAAGAAACCAGCACTTATGGGTCCGCTCTGAGGATACAGATTCTGGCCATCAGCTGCTGCTTGACTAATCCATCGTTCCATGTCCAGTTCTAACTGTTACTTCTTGACCAGCAAACAAGTTTCTCAGGAGACAGGTAAGGTGGTCTGGAACTCCCATCTCTTTCAGAATTTGTCACTTTTGGTAAAGTGTGATCCACACAGTCAAGGCTTTAGCATAATAAATGAAGAAGAAGTAGATGTTTTTCTGGAATTCTCTCGCTTTTTCCATGATCCAGCAAATGTTGGCAATTTGATCTCTAATTCCTCTGCCTCTTTGAAAACCAGTCTGTACATGTGGTAGTTCTTGGTTTATAGACTGCTGAAGCCTAGCTTGTAGTATTTTGAGCATAATCTTGCTAGCGTGTGAAATGAGTGCAATTGTGCAGTAGTTTGAACATTCTTTTGCACTGCCCTTCTTTGGGATTGGAATGTAAACTGATCTTTTCCAATC
>JANHZU010001949.1:94246-112555 GCA_032468055.1 Acrochordus granulatus
TCAAAAAGAACTTGTTTAATTTATGATCTGAATATCCATCCTGTTTCAAATATTCTGCTTCAAATGTGTTTTCCCAGTGAAATTCATACCTCACATAGATATGAACATGTAGGGCAAAGAAAGACTTCTAGTGTGCTGAATAACGTTTTTTTAAAAAAGTTTTTAATGAAGCCCACAGCAAAACTTCAATAAAACATACTGCCCCGTGTGCAGAATTCACTGGGATATGTGTTGTTTTTGCAATCCTCAATTTGTAGAGCAACTGAGCAAGCTTTTTTTTAAAAAAATAATTTCTATCACTTAGAGCACATCAACATTTTACTTTCCAGTGCAAATCCTTTGCTGTTACTTTCAATTGGTTTAATTATGTTTCTATTTGTAAGCGTAAATCATTTCAAGCACTTTAAGTAGGAGTTTACATTAAATAGTTCAAGAAATATTTGAAACATTTTCTTGTAACTGACAGTTGATGTGAATAGCTTCACAGATTGTTTTATTAAACAATCACTATTTTTATTTTGTCATTTCTTTTATCATAAACCTATTATTCAAATGCTTCTGTTTTGATTAGACACATTGCAGCCTGCAGATTAAGTATCAGTTAAATGCGCTGAAACAAGAAATTGCATAAATATTAACCCGTGGGAACAAAGGGGCTGAAATGACATTTCCTGAGACAAATCCATAATCTTTTTTTTTTCTTCTTTTCTACCAGAATTTGTGCTTTTTCTTTGCACTTTGGGACGGCATTTTCTCTGTCTTACAGCAAGGTCCGCATTTCCTCCCTCCTAGTGCAAAATCCAAGACTCTTCCAGAAGGAATGACAGTAAATCTCAATCCTGGATAACCGGCTAGGTTTGGTTTCACATTCTTGTTATTAAGGGCAACCAAATTGCCATGGGCTTTGCTGGCGAGAAAAGGACCCACGTGCAAATTACCAAGGAAACTGGATGATGAGCATTTTCGTCTTGCACTTCTTGCGCTGGAGGCGGCTACTTTCTCCTTTAGGAAGCACAGGAGCGCAGCCAGATAGTCAATCCATCCACAAATCACCATAGCAACTCAACAACGCTTTTTGGCCTTTCACCCTAGATTGCAAAGGATAAAGCAACCATCCTACAAAAGGCCCCAGGGGGATGATTTGGTTGCTTTAACAACAGAAAAGTGCCCTTTCCCGGTCACCTTACAGGTGATCTTCAAATGCATTGAAAGAGGGCAAAACATGTACCGGTTGTGGGAGAAATAGAAAGACAATGCAAGGGTCATTTTTCTGCATCCAGCAGGCCAGCAATCGTGGTCAACTGCAGTACTGTCCAGATCTTGCCCCTGTCCCTGTGGTGAGCCATGGTATTTTCTTCTCTGTGGTCCATTTTCAGGTAGAAATGATGGTTGGGGGAGACATTTTTTTATTTCTTCAACTATATTCCTCTCGTTTTTTTTCAGCCAAGAGTTGTCCAAGCTGAAGGTGACAACGATACAATGACAACTTAAAAACAGTGCAACAAAATGAAGTTAGATTAGAACCAATGATTGGCTTTTCAACAACAATCATAATCTACAGAGCTAGGCAAAATGTCCTTTCAGGATATTTAAATAGTCGACAGTTGAAGAATACAACCATTATCTATTTGCAGCACACAACTGCAAGAAAAATAAGGAAGTGTCTCAAATATTTGTGAGCCAGTCCTGAATGATAAATAATCTTTGATAACGGAATTCATATTTTTCCAACCCTCCTACAATATTTAATTGGTTGCTCTAGAAAGGACAGAGGAAAATAATGGCTCTGCAGATCTCTTTTCGTATATCATTCAAGCTTTCTAAAGTGTCCTTTATTGTGATTTAATGCTCAATCTGTGATGCTTTCTTCTTTTCCAATAATACCTGATATCTTTCTCTTGTGCAATTTCACTTTGACATATATTCTAGTGCCATACATCTTAAAGGGATAAACAAAAACAATTGTGTCATTTTCCAAGAAGATCTAAATAAGTCTCATAGGGATGACTCATCTAGTTTTTGCATAACACCATCTCTAGGCAAGATCTCCGACTGCTTTTTGGTCAGGAAAAAAAAACAATTTGCAAGAGGCAGATTCAAATCCGGGATTCTGTCATGAAGACAATATACAATGCTGATAAAGTGGAACAAAATAATCATGATGACTAGTACCTTAGAGTGCCTTTAGCACTTATGTGACTCTTGAGAAAGCCTGAAATTTTATCATAAATTTTAGCTGGAAATAGCATGATTTTTGACCTTGGAGGGACAATGTAACCAAAAGTCTGTAAGAGGTGAAATCTTCCATTTACAAATCCAACAAAAATTTGGTAGGTAATTTGGCAGCAAAATCATACTGCTGAATATTGAAATCTTGATTTCCAGATAAAAATAGGGAAACAAGACCATTGATAAAATAAAGCTCTATATGAAACCATCCACTCCCAACTCCCCTTTCCCCCCACAACACATAAATGCCTGAAATGGAACACTATTTTTCACTGGTACTGTTTCTAGTGATGCCATTGTAGGAGAAAGGATAGCAAAGCCAGAGGGCGATGTTAAATGAGGCACCAGCTTGGCATGTAGAGGATAATAGAGTGAGATCCAACCCCCCTGACCAACTCCCCCTTGGATCTGCCACTAGTCATTATCTGCTTTCATCCAGGTGCAAGTTGAGAAGTCTGAGAAGAACTCCAGCTCAAAGCAAGAAACCAGCACAGCGCCAAAAAGAGTTTATTAAAGGGTTACACTTCTACTAGATCATAATAACTCAACTGTGTCCAACTTTGGCAACTTTAAGTTGTCTTAAGAATTCTGAGAGTTGAAGTCCACACAACTTAAAGTTGTCAAGGTTGGACATCTCTTCAATAACTGGTCCTTTGCCTTAGTTGCATGCAAGTTGCAGATCAGGCTTCAGCTTCACAAGCTTAACTGGACTTGGTTTCACATCACTTGCTCGGTTATATCCTTCAATTTTATTTCTCAAACTGTTCTAAGAAATCTAGATGAATCCATTATTTGGCAGTATGGTCTCTTTAAAAAAATTTCCAGACAAAACACAAATTTTCCTGCTGTGTGTTTACTGGGAATTGTACAGAAGCAAGGATACCCCCTAGAGATCTGCTGAAATTTCAAGCAGATGGGATATAGGAAAGTGCATGCAGGACCATATGAGGAGAAGAAAGAAGGACTAGAGATGGAACAGATGGAAATGGAAATGGGAATACACTGGAATTAATTCCTGTTAAAGATAAAAAGAAGCAAGAGATAAATATAGTTTGTCATTGTCCATTTAGAAATTCACCAATCCATGTAATGTTTATGTAGATAACTTGGTAGAAACAAACAAATAAGATCAGGATGGGATAAAGAAATTATTGTTACTATAGCAAAATGTATAGATAGAATCAGGTAGATAGCATCTGGCTAGGAAAGAATGAGGGAGGGAGGGTAAAAATAGCAATGTATTAACATTTCAAATATGAAAGCAACATGACAAAATTTCTAAACTGAGGAATTTTGGGGAATGTTGCCAGTTCTTAAAAGCTGATTTTGTGCTTCAAGCAGGTGAATGCTCAACATTAATGGAGGTGGTAAAAAACAGACACTTTGACTGTATTGTTTCCATGGATTTGACCTCACTCAGGATTATTTTATACTGGACATCTTCATTTTCATTAGAGCATTACAAGCTGTCCTTATGGCTACTCTTATATACTGACATGTCACTGTGAATTGCCCAAAATATAAAGCCAAAACTGTGTAACAGTCATTCTTCTTACTGCAAAGGACATACATATTCTGAACAATTACAGAAATTACTGCTGCGTATTTTTAGTGCACTCAGGTTAACTTGACATTTCTCTTACATCTATTTATTTGTTTTTGAATTTCACTGGTACGAGCGAAAGATATCCTGACATTCCTTTCAAATGGTCTTTTACACTGACACTATTGCTGGACTATGTAACTTTCTCAAAACTCACACAGGATTTCTAATTAGTTTAATGATGGGCAATTTAAACTGAGCTAGGAAGGCAATAAAGTTGCTTGGAGACTCATTTTATTCACAAGGCAAGGAAAAATAATAGTCAGTATCAGAAGGCTGTGGCCTCTGAACCTGCTTTAGCAATAATTCAAACCCTTGAACCTTGTCCTATACAGAAGTTACGAGTAATGTTAAATCCTTTTCCATCTACTAGACTGGATGGCTTATTGGCTGAGCCACCTGATCTATTTGAATTATATCTTCTGACACTGACATGGAAATGGCAGCTTGGCACTAGGTTGGGCATGGGGGGCTTGCAAGAGGTTTTCTCACCAAAATAACTATAACTATCAAATCATAACTTTGTTTTTTTATGTGAAGGCTTTTCTCCAATATTAGTGAATATAGGAGTAGACAAATCTAACTATTAAGCCTTATATCAGCCAAGATTACTTGGCTTCCCAGGTATTTAACCTCTTATTCAAGAATCATCTTATTCAGTATAAGATTCACAGACATGGTTAGGAAATGTATATTTTACTGCAGGCGAGAGTTAAACCATGTACAAAATAGGTTTGCCAACTGCAGTACACATAAATCAAGGCTTTCATTGTGCATTTATTTTGATGACCTTGGAAGACATAACATTCTCTCTAGCCTGAAAGCCATTGGTTTCTTCCTTGCTATTTTCATTCTATTTATCTAAGTTAATGTTTTTCAAACTTGGCAACTTTAAGGTGTATGGATTTCAACTTGGGCTCAGTGATCACAGAATTTAAGATTAAAGTTATTGGGCTTGAAAAATCCTGATCTAAATAACCTGAATCTCAGACTACCAATAATGTTTTCTGTGAACATCAAGTTGTTTTTAAATTGGCATCATGATATACTATAGTAGCTGTTCCAGAACCAAACATGTGAGGTATACTCCATGTTAAACTTTTCTGATATTTTTTAAAGAATGCTTAATAGCATTTCTAAGATTAGGGAAGGAGTTCAAGCAAGAGTTTCCAAACTAAATCTCTAATCTTTTCTGGCTTGAAATATTTCATTCTGAAATTCTGAGGAAACACTGCCAGCGATTGCCAAATCTAGGGTAGAAAGGGAGAAACATCTGTCTCTGAATAAGGAAATTTCTTATGTTCCTATTCTAGAACACCGACTAAAGTTCTTGTCCAGTTGCTTTGAAGTTGCCAGAAAGAAATACATTTTCCAGAAATATTATGCAAATATCATCCCATTATTTTTGCTAGAGCTTTGCTAGAGGGAGCCAGAAGATTACTATTTAGTAATGAACTAAAGATTACAATTAAAGGAGAACATTTAAATTTGTCTTCTTAACACAGAATGAAGCAACATCATTTATCACTGGATATATCTGAGAATGTTTATTTATGAGCAATGGATCCAGATGTTAATCTTGTTTGTTGTTATATGGCTTTTAAAAGATGTGGAAGAGGACCAAGTTTTTCCAGATGGGACTGAGGCTAAAAGTGGATCTGAAAATGTCAGTCTGCTAGAGTGATATGGAAAAAGATGCTACATTGGATATACAAATGAAAGCAACAGATGCATTGATAACTGAAAGAGATGCACAAGTTGCAAACCAAAAGAATGACTTGGATATTTTTTTAAAAATTTGTTTTAATGGGTTGGTTTTAATGGGTTTATTTTATTTGAAGTGTTTTAAATGTATTGTTTGATTGTTAGCCACTGAGAGTCTTCGGATATTGGCGGCATAGAAATGTAATAAATAAATGAAATATAGGATTTACAATTTTAAAAATCTCTTAAAGTTTTGAAGGATTTTTCGAGAAGGAAGAAAGAAAAAAGAAAAAGGAAACAAGCTTCAGGACATTATTGGAAGGAATTAAAGATCAATGTTATAAAAAGTAAAAGGAAGAAATATAAATTGGGTTTATTTGACTGGTGCAGCAACTTTGCAAAATTGTTCTGTGAAGGGGAAGTTACATTTTTACATATTTCTTTTATTTTTCTTTGTTATATCCTTTTTCTTTTTCTATACTTTCCTTTTTCTGTTTTTATAGTTTCTATTTTTATCTATTGAAATATAATGCTTTATGCTTAATAAATTAAGCATTAATTTATTATTATTAAATAATAATTTATTTATTATTAAAACATATTAGAGCTTTGCCTTCACTACAATGCATTTTAAAAAATCCCTGTTGACCTTGTTTCAAACAGTTAAAGACTGATAATTGCTGTTGTTGCCATCTCATATCCTAGCTCCATATATACACTGTGAAGCTACTGTGGTATAGTATAGACTTTAGGCTTAAAAAATGTTACTGTCATCTTTATTCAATAGAAAACAAAATTAAGGACTTCTCTGCAGTTCTTAGACTCAAACACCATATAAGCCTTCCTTCAGTGCACTGTCCAAGAAAATGTAGTTGACTCATGCTTATAACCAAGCTCAGAATATAAAGCTAAAAAACAAACCAATAAAAGGAGTAGAGCAACAGGTGATATCAAAAGAGATAGTAGGTAATTTCACAAAAATAGTATATATGTCATCAGAATGAAACTCCAAATAGCAAAGGATGTGACTTATAGTCCTAGAAAACTCGTTCCTTTTTTCAGATTCAGTAAATTATTGGCCAAGCATGATTAGACATGCAAGGAATTTTACCTTGATACAGCAGCTCTTAATGTACTTGCAAGACAACAGTAAATAGAATACAACATAGTGATAAATGAAGTTAAAGAAAGCAGCCAGTAAAAGGGAATTTTATAAAGTGTAGAATTAGAAACTCTATATATTGATAAGTATGTAAACACATTAGACAGAACTTCTAGGTTAATTTCATATAGTGTGAGTCACATATTCAGCTGAATGACAGCCCTGGGGAAAAAAAACTGTGTCTGGTTGTTTTGGTATGTAATACCCTATAGCTCCATCCAGATGGAAGAGGTTCAAACAAGTTGTGACCAGGAAGAGAGGGATCTTCAGATATCTTATCCACCCTTCTTTTGACCCTTTCAATATACATCCTCTATGGGAGTAGGCTGGCTGCAATTATTATTTCTGCAGTCTTGACTGTTCTTTGTAGTCTAAACCTGTCCTGCATGGTTGCTGCACTGAAACAGAGAGTTATAGATGGACAAAGGACACACCCAGTGAGTTCTCTGTGGCACTGTGTCAGCAGCTTTTGAGGCAGGTTGAACTTCTTGAGTTGATGCAGGAAGTATCCTTCTTGCACATCGTCTCTTGTGCCTTCTTAATACTGGTGCTAATGTTATCCATCCATTTGAGAGATTGTAAAGCCCAGGAACTTGAAGAATTGTAATGCTGAACCCATGTTGCTGAGCATGATAAGAGGGGGTGAAACAGGAAAACTCTTCCTAGATCCACTATCATCTCCACAGTTTTGAATGTACTCAGTTCTAAGTTGTTTAAACTGCACCACAGGGCCAACTGTTCAATTCCCATTTGTAGGTAGACTCCTCCCCATCTGTAATGACTCCAATGATTCGTGTCATCTGCAAACTTTAGAATTTTTACTGAGAGGTCCTCAGAGGTGCAGTCACTGGTGCAAAGGGAAAGGAATTGTGGAGAGAGCATACAACCTTGAGAAGCACCAGTACTGATTGTCTGAGTACTGGATATAATTTTCCTTAGCCTCACTTGTTGCTTCTTGTCTATCAGAAAGTGGTTATCCATTTACAAGTATGGGCAGGCACAATGAGCTGGATCAGTCTGTAGTGAAGAATGGCTGGATAATGGTGTTAAAGATTGAGCTGAAGTCCACAAAAAGGACCCATGCATAGGTCTTTGCGGAGTCAAGATGTTGCAGCATATAATGCAGTGTCTGCTGACCTGTTAGGCAAACTATAGAGAGTTTAACAGCAGATCTGTGATGGCTTTCAGATGGGCCAGCATCAGTCTCTCAAAAATCTTCATGACCACAGATGTTAAAGCAATGGGTCTGTAGTCATTTGGCCCACTGGTGGAGGTTTTCTTAATGACGGAATATTTCAAAATATTCCGTCACAAAAAGGGATATAGCACAGCTCCAATGATCTATTGAAAAGTTGTGTAAGGATAGGAGCTAATTATGCAGCACAGGTTTTCAGGCAGGAAGGGATCACTCCATCTGAACTGGGTGCATTCCTGTTTTTTTGTTTTTGAAGTAGATTTTGGATATCTTTTTCCAGAATCACAAGAGGTGGGGGCCCAGGAGGAGATGAAGGCTTAGGAGGAGGGATGAATGTGGTTGTAGAGGAAATATTAATGCTGTTAATATGACTGAGGTGGGGTTGTTGGTAGTTGATGGTAATGGTTGTTTCTCAAACCTGCAGTAGAACACATTCAGGTCATTTTCTCTCTCCTCAGCAAAAGGTGATGGACTCCCATAGCCAGTGATGTTCTGTAGGCTTCTTCACACTGAAGCAGGCTCGTTATATGAAAGTTGATTTCTTTCTTGTAGATTTCTTCTTTGTCATGATGAAGCTGCCTGTGTTTCACTGTAAACCAAGGCTTGTTGTTGTTGTATGTGTGCAAAGTTTTGAGAGACACACATGTCTTCATTTTGTTTTAATTATTAAGGTGACATAAATTTTGCAAATTTCCTGCCTAGAATTTGCAATTTTAACTGTTTTTTTTAATCTAGAATCCACATAATGAAAGGATAGATGTTTTCCATCTTCACACAGAATTGTATGGAACATAATCTGCAAATCTTGCTGGTGCTGTGTAAATAATTCAAAAGGATGCTTCAACTGTGTGTGTGTTGTGAGTGTATAAGGTACATTTAACTGATTCAAATAACTCTTATATTGAAATAAATGATTTTGCAGGACATATTGAGGAGCAAGAAAGAGTCTATTGATCAAAGCCCATGACTTAAAGCATCAAAGTGTTGTGTCTTCTTGAAGGCTCAGAAGATGGCCATGTCTTTTAGAAGATATAGTGCCTCAATATGACAAGCAACATATTTGAAAAGGTACTTCTCATTCCTGGAATATCCCTCCAAATAATTCACACAATTCTAGGCTTTGCATAATCACATAAACATACACATGTACATGTGCAGGGAATCATTCATACACTTTGTTGCAGCAGCTGAATTCATCAAACTGAAGGTTCTTGAAATTTGGATTCACTTCATGCAGGCTTGAGTTTCCACTCCTGAATGTGAACTGAGCTTTTAAGTCCTCTTCAAATGTTCTTATAAACATCTGGAAGGTTATGAAGAAACTCAGACTCTGAAAACTGTATTAGTTCAAAGGTTCTTTTCAAATAGAGCTCTCTGAATAAATGAGCTTCTCTGAGCTGGAATACGGACATCATAACCTTTGATGAACTAAGTGGCCAAAGTATAGAATTTTTATTAACACTCATTTGAAAGGGAGAAAAACTCATCTCCACACACATGAAGTAAGTTATATTTGAATTCAAATAAATTAAGAATTGGTTCAGATTTTATCACTGAATACAACAAAGTCTGAAGGGATGGGACTTACACAGATTCGTTGAAGATATGCAATTCACCATCCTATACCAAATTTTAGTCCCATCGATTCAAAGGTATGTGTGACGAGGGGTCTATTTAAATGTGAATGATGCTCACACTTGTATTGGCATTTCCCAAGTGAAGGTACCAGATATAGTCATAATCCTGTGATCTTGTGAGGTTGATTACTGCTATAGAACAAAATGAGATTGTTTATTTTTCTGAAGACCTTCTATTGCCTTTTGGGGGCCTGAAACATGAACTAAGTACAATTAGGATTTCAGGAATGATAATTTTCCCAATTGTTTTGCTGTTTTTTGGCAGAGATCTTAACGCCCACCAGCTAAACATTTTAGCAAAAAACAGAATAGAATCACTGTTGGTTAATAGAGTCAAACAACATTTGAGATCACCCTTTAGAGATTTTCACTCTGTTCATAATTAGTCTGGGCATTCTCCCTCACATCCCGGGCAGAGAAAAGTTTTATTAAACTGTGCATGAGTTCTAAATCAGGACTTTCAACATGAACTGGGTTTATTTCTCCTTTCAGACAAATATTTTTCTTTTATTCTCTTTAATAAATCTCCCATAATATTGTGAAAGAGTTTAAAAGTATTTCCCACATTTATTGGTGCCTCTTGCCTTGATTCATTTCCTTACAAATTTCTTTATAAATTACAATGTCCACATGACATTAGCAGCCAGTTATGACTTATAGTATTTTGTCTTTAGCTATTTTGTTTGCTTTATTTGGCTGATTTAGCTGAAGACATTTCAGGGAAAATGAACACCACTAGGTTTTTTGGTCTATTTACATAGTCATATATAGTATTTTTTTTCTGTTGATTCAAAAAATAAAAACAAGAAAGCAAACAAAAAAAGCCCCAAACACCTCTGCAATACTTCGATGAAAAATTCTTATATCCTGCATGTTAACTCATTATTCCCAAGCCCCTTTTTTCCAATTGGAGAGGATAATTAAAACCAAGAGTTATATTGCAGGCTGCCAAGTCCAGGTCTCTGATTTAGACCAATGGATACAAAATGATCCCTTGTGCAAGTACTATATATTTTAGATTTTTTTAAGAATCCCAGTATACTAGTTTCTGTTCATTATGAAGCTCAGATAGATTCATGGATATAAGTATGTTCTGGCTAAAGATATTCAGCATTTTGTACATATTATTGGAATTTTTAACATTATTTTGATTTGTCTGTGAAGACTCTCACTCGTCCAGGGTAATTGCATCGCAACAAAGTTTAAAAAACAGGCATCTGGACTGGATTTTTCTCAAGTCGAAGACGTTTCAACTTTTATTTGGATAAAAGGTGAAATGTCTTCTACTTGAGAAAAACCCAGTCCAGATGCCTGTTTTTTAAACTTTGTTGCGATTATTTTGATTGTGACTTGCCATGAGGTCTCAAGCAATAGATTGAGCATAAAGATATTCAGAATTGCTTGCTAGCCATTAGTCTGCAAACCCCAAAATTCCTTCCATTGGACTAGTTGCAAGAAACAAAATAGTTATCCAGGGAGCAGAAGATGCAATTTCTTGTAATTCATGGTTCATACTAATATAAAATTGATAAAATGATAATAAGATTGATAAAATATCCTATTTGTGAACTGAATCAAAATCAACTCTTGAACAAATACCTCCTGATATTAAACCAAACAACCCCAAGCCAAAAGACGATATGAACCACATTTAAAATTACTTGAAATATTGCAACAGACTGCCAGTGAAGCATGAAACAGACTGATGGGCGTGCTGACCAGCTCTGACAAAGACAGGTTGATGCATTCTTTGATACTACTTTGATAGTTATTCTAGCCTATCATCTTTAAACTTTGGACATCTGGAAGCCATTAATCCAGTGTTAAGCCTTTATCAGGAATCATTTCCTATTTAATATCTGAAACAAAACAAGTTCTATCCATTGAATAAATTGCAATTTCGATTAGAAGTAGAACTTTATTGCAAAATTCTATTTAATGACAAGCAAATTCATGGAAGGAAGGTTACTTATCCTTTTATCTTTTGTTCAGCCATTTGCCTACTCTTTTCAAAGTCCTGAGATATTTACAGACCTAAAAATCTGTCCAGAATCTTCTGAATAATGCATGGCTGCTACAGTAAAGGAACAGTGGGAAGTTGCTCTGAACTTTCTGAAATTAATTTATTTCAGAAGGCTAGTATTAAGTGGCAAAGTTCTGCATGGCTTGAAATCATTGTATTTGAAATAATATGTATTTCTACGTAAGGCTTGATACCATCTGTTGAAGTTGAAGCTCTTTTTTATTTTTCTGAGATGTGCAGTACATAATAAAAAGGGTATGTTTCCCCCTTTTTAATTTTCAAAGTAACTTTTTAATTAAATATATAAAGTTTTAATATGAAGAATCTTTTATATTTATGGTCATCTATGTGTTGGAAAGTTTTTACTGTCTACTGAGAAGTGGCCATGTTTAAATACCCATTACAGTCAAACTTTAAATCAAATGGCACTAAATAGAAAGACTGTGGTGCTGGAAAAGATTGAAGGAAAAAGGAGAAGGGGATGGCAGAAGATGATATGGTTAGATACCATAATCATTGTGATGGGAATGGGTTTGGGTGGACTCCAGAAGGCAGTGCAGGACAGGGAGGCCTGGCATGCTGCGGTCCATGAGGTGGTGAAGAGTGGACACGACTTCACGACTAAACAACAAAATACTTGTCTTTGCACAACCAACCATTCTTCTACTACTTGATATGTAATGTTTACTTCAGAGGAATGAGGATTTCATCCCTAATGAACCACTTTCAACTCACGTTAGAGAGAAATAAATGGCAAAACATAAAACTTGGATAAATCTGAAGTGTAAATAGTATTATCTCTTGTCATGCAAAAACAAAGTGTGAGTGAATTATTCACTGTGAATTATTTGTCCAGATCTCTTCATTGTACAATAGATGATTATATGTAAACAAATCCTCTTTCCAGGCTTCTTTCAAACATGCTGATATTTGGCAAGCCACAGTACAAAGGTCAGTTAGGATGATCCCATAAGGCTTAGGATGGATGTTATGCATTGCAGAAAAAGCTATAACAGAGCCTGCAGATAAGCTTCCCACCTTTACCATTAGAGCAGGAAAAGTTATGTGGAGGGTTGTCCTGAAAGATGATCTACATATGGAATAAACAAGAAAAACAAAGAAGTAGGCAAAACAGAGCTAATTGATGACATTGGAGAAAAAAGAGACAGAAAACATAACCCAGAAGCTGTAAAGGGAAGTAGCATATGGGCATAATAAATGCCATCATTTATGGAACATGGTGATAGTATTTGTCATTGAGGTGGGTTAGAGTCCATTAGAAAAAAAAATTAGAAATGCTGGATAGCCATAGTAAGAGATAATAATATATAGTAAGTATTGTCAGAAGTTACATTCTTCATCAAAAGGTCATATTTGATTCTCTTTATTATTCGCATGTAACATTTCTTGGGGTACATAACCTAGTCCAAGGTCCCTTTGCATTCTTTTGGCCAGGAACACAATGATCATTGTAGTTGCACATGCCAATAAAATAAACTTGGTTGCATCTAATTCCAAACACTTTGGTTTCTTCTATAAGTGGGCATTTTTCTCACAAAAGGTTGGGTTTTTTTTATTCAGAGCCAACCTTTTGTGAAATATTTACCTCTGAGAGTAATCTGTGATCTTCAGAAAAAGCACAATATCCCTAGTGGTTGAAAATTAAGAAAGCAGGGGTGGGACCAGAAAAACACTATAGATATTTCTCCTCCCTTTTTGATATTTCTTTTATTTTCTCTGCAAGGCCCTTCCTTCCTTCCTTCCTTCCTTCCTTCCTTCCTTCCTTCCTTCCTTCCTTCCTTCCTTCCTTCCTTCCTTCCTTCCCACTAAAATAGAAAACTTTCGCCACATCTTTCATTTGATGAGCAAAGAGTGAGCTGTGGGACATGAAGTTAAGCACATAAGGAAGGACATGCAAAAAAGAGAGTGAGGAACAATAGGGATACAATAACAAAGAGCCTTGATTACAAATCAAATTTTCCACTCCATGCAATACAGGTAGTCCTCAATTTGTGATGATTCATTTAATGACTATTCAAAGTTACAATAGCACTGAAAAAAGTTACTTACAAGTGGTCCTCACATTTATGACCATCGCAGCATCCCCCCAGTCACATGTTCAAAATTTGGGCACTTGGCAACCAGCATGTGATTATGATGGTTACAGCATCTCAGGGTCACATTATCATCATTTGAAACCTTCCTAGCCAGACTCCAACAAGCAACGTCAATGGGGGAAGCCAGATTCACTTAATGACCACATGATTCACTTAACAACTGCAGTGATTTGCTTAACCATGGCAAAAAAGATCATAAAATTAGGTGTAACTCACTTAACAGCTGCATCATTGAATGATGGAAATTCCCAATTATGGTAAAAAATCAAGGACTACTTGTAATAATCCCAGGAAAAGAATACTGGGCAAGATTTCTTTTCTCACCAAAGACCAATGGCATCCCCTTAGCCAAAGCAGTAACAACAAATACACATCTATGCCAAAGACTGTGCTAGTATTTCGTTGTTGGCTTGAGGAAAAGAAGGAAGTGAGAGAAATATTCCACACCGTCCTTCTTGCAATCCTCTCTACCATTAGGAGTGAGTCTTTAATTAATAGACCTAAATTGGATTGGACTGCTAAGAACAACCAGTCAGAGAGAAATTACTCAGGCATAAATACTTTTCCTGTAATTAAGTTACAGTAGAAGAATGAGTTCATATTCTTTAATGAATACTATACCAATTAGAAGAATCATTTAAATAAAGGACTAATGCAGTTGTTTCTTTTCTGTATTCAGATCTTCTCCACAACAAAGATCTTGCAGAAAGTGACTGTCAGCAACCAGATTACATTCTCCTTCAAGCTGGAATAAATCCCAACATTAATTGCATATTATTTTCCTTTCAGTAATTAAAACAAGGTGAATCATTTTTACAATAATATCAGGGAACCAGAAGCCAAAATACTAAGAAGGCAATTCTCACTTTGGTAATGTGATGCTTTGATCAATAAAGAACAGATTGCTTTCAAATGATGAAGTAGTACTGCTAGTTCTTTCAGTCAAAGTAATGAACTTTGAGAACAAATTGCAATTCATTTTGTGGGTCAGAAAAAGAAAAAAAAATCAGATAGGCTATTTAATTTTCAGGGATTTTAAAGAAGTGATATCTATCAACACTGTGTATGAAGCATTGAGGCCAGACATAATTATTATTAGTCTTCTCTTTTTCTTCAGACTTTTGAAGTTTACGTTGAGAAATATTGAGAATATTTGAGAAACTGGAACATTTAGCAGTTTGCCCTAAAATTTAACACAAGTTAAATTTCAACCGTCATCCCACATACAGTTATCTGAATATCAGTTACTAACATAATGAACTCCCTTGAATTATCTGAGCAGATATAGTCCTATCAGCCTTATTTTCCGCATCATTATTCATATAATATTCTTCCATAACCTCACATCTAACAGATAGTTATCCTGAGTTCTGTGAGGCTGGTCTATGTAGATCTGAATATAAAGCATATGTGCATATATTTATTATTTAATCAAAATATTTAGAAGGTGAGATTTTTCTAAAACAAAAGCAGAAATAATGCATTTATGACTGGAAGACCTACCAGTCTTAACTATTTATCTTTCATTCAAAATCTTATTTATTTCTACTTTGTGTAGGTGTGGAAATGTGTGGATAGATGATAGATGGATTGATGGATAGACAATAGATAGAAGCAAATGAAAATTTACATCAATGCTTACCGAAGGAAAGTGGGCACATTATGGGCATATTTCTCAAAATAATAGTACGTTGGTCTGCTTTTATTGCTTTCATAGAATTATCAAGCTAGTGGAATACATCTGGAGATTTCAGCACTGTTTTGTGAGAAGAAGTTCCCTCTCTTGTATGCTGAAAAAAACAGAGAGATATTTTCTTACTGTGTATTGCTCAATCTTGTAAGCAGGGCTTCCCTCTGGTAGTAGCAAATGTAATGTTTTGAATATGGATATGGCCACACTGTCTCTCAGTAGAACTTACTCAATCTGCGATCTGATAATATGAGCATTGACAGGTTTTAAGGGAGCAGCTGTAGAGATAAACAGAAGTTGATGTATTCCCTCAAATAATTTGTTCTGTCAAGAAAAGTCCCCAAATATGTCAGGGCATATCAACCTTTCTCAAGAGGCCTGTCTTATTGCAAATAAAATGATATGGTCAGGGGGTTACTTTTGTTTCAGATATTTCTGATTTAAAACAATGCAATCCTTTGGATGCTCAACTAGCACTTATCTATCCCCATTGCCCTTATTTCAGAAAGGCACCACAGTGAAGTCGCTGAAGAGTAAAGCAAAGAGAAGAAACTGAACAGTGAAGCAGGGCAATTCAGAAGAGAAACCTCCTGGGAAACCAGCAAAGAAGGATCCATTAGTCAGACATAATTTGCATAGAAATCAGAAACAGCATTTGCTTCCCTCTCAAACTGGCGTTTATGGTCTGTTTCTTTCTAAGCAAAATGGTCAATAATGAACAAAAGGAAAAGAAACAAATCAAAAACATCTAGAAACTCTATGACTCATAAGACAAGTGGGACATAGATGCATACGAAAGTATGCATTTTTGTTGCAAATGGTAGTTTGGGAAAATCTTTAGGGTTAAAAGTGGCCATGTCTAAATATAATTACAACTTTCTCTGCAATGGTGAACTCTGATAAGAAATTTATTAGTTTTATCAAACACTGGTATCTCTTTTTCTAATGTTCTCTCTTAAGATTGGTCATAGCAAAGTGAAGACATAAGTTCCATAGAGTTCCATGTGCCTGTTTCAAGCTAAGTGGTTAAATAATGAAATTGCAGCTTTAAAAAAGTTTCAAAAATTAACATAACTCCATGTTATATTATAAGGGAAGAGAAATCCCCAAATGACATCCTTGAAAGGCTAGGAAAAGGCTGCCTTGTTCACATAAAACATTTAATTACTCATTTGCAGGACAATGATATCAATGATACCTGTGACAGGTAAGTGGTCAGACTGACTGCTGATGCAGTATGATTGCTTCTGTTACTCTACTGCCCAAAGATTTTAGGGTTGGGCAATATCATACACAGACATAACATAAACACTCATGTAGTTTATTTAGCACTTTTCCAAAAAGAAGAAAAAGCCAGAGATCAGTGGGAGAACTGCACCTTCTATGCATATCACAGAATGTGAATTGGGCTTGGAATCCTGTGAATAAACTGATATTTCCCAAAATATATATAACATATTCTAAAAACCATGATGTAGGTTTAAAATGACTTTTTCTCTGTTTTTTTTTTTTTACTATACCCAATCCAGATTTTGGGGAAAGGATTGAACAGCACATAATTCTTCTGGTCCTGGTTTGAACCAAAGATGTTTGTACCTGAAATTTATACTATTCCAAGATGACCTATCAAAAAAAAAAACCTAAAATTTTTGGCAGCACAAAGTATTCCCCATTCCCAAACTCACATCCTAAATCAGATTGAGTTCCTGATACCTATTGTTAGATAGAAATATAATGTAAAAGAAAGTTACAGCTGCTATCTTTCTAAAGTAATGTCAGATTTTATTGGAAGAGATAAGCCAAAGCATATGAAGCATCTTTAAAAACTTTCCTTCACATTAGATGTTTACATTTTATTTATTGTACATACATATACAGTATATGCAGTTCTAGCCCATCCTTTAAGTAGATTTCAATTTTAGTTAGGCTTCCAAATACAATACATCAAAACTTTCATAATTGACAACAATAAAATCAATTAAAATTGAATTTCATAACTAATATGAATATGACTAATATGAATATTTAAATGAAATATGACTATGACTATGACTAATGAATATGACTAATATGAATATAACTAATATGACTATGTGCTGCAATATTAACTAAAACAGTTATAGTAACTAAAACAGTGTTAAAAACAATCCATCAATAGAATATGTTACAGTGGATAAAAATATAAGTGCAGCAATATTAAATACTTTGTGACTTGCTTTATGTGATTGTTGGCATATAAATTTGAGAAATAATAAATAAAAGCAACACTCTCCAGACAATAAAAAAAATAACCATCTAAACTGAACAATCAGGGAAGAAAAGAAAGATACAAAGGAACATAAAGAAACTTAATTTGCAGCACATATATTGTAAATAGAAGATACTATTGGAAACAATAGTAGATAGAGGTCGAAATGAATAGACCCTAACCCCAAATGGCCTTTAGAAAAAAAATCAAACATTTAACACTTAGCACTTCAATACATTGCACAATGAGCATAAAAAGGAATTAGACTGAGTATTTTAAAACTGGGAATGATTAATTGACCGGACACATGTTTGTGGCATGTTTTTGAAATGATTGTGAACTCTCACAAAATAATGGCTGAGTGATAGCCACAATGCAATTTTTCATGTTATCCAAATTACTGGCAAGAGTTTGGACAAAAATCTTAGAAAGATTTCAAAGAGTATTGTATTAGTATCAGTATTGAAACTCAAAGATATTCCAATGAAAGCTGCACAGGGTCTTTTTGTCTTGCTGATTGGTTGTAAATATTGACAATTGGAGCAAAATGTCCTTTTCAGTCAAAAAGAAGATGCTGAGAGTTGCGACACTGACGATTAAAAGTTTGAAGTAGAAACAGCAGCAGAAAAGATTTATATATGCCGTAGTCTTAATTATGGGAATCTTCAACTACAGGCAATTCGTGAAGCCTGGACCAGGAA
>JANHZU010001949.1:132638-144168 GCA_032468055.1 Acrochordus granulatus
GCAGGGAGGACTCATTAGAAAAGTCTGTGATGCTGGGAAGGATTGAAGGGAAGAGGAAAAGGGGACAGCAGAGGATGAAATGGATGGATAGCATAGTCAGTGTGATGGGCATGGGTTTGGGCAGATAGTCCAGGTGGTGCAGGACAGGGAGGCCTGGAATGCTGTGGTCCATGGGGTTGTGGAGAGTTGGTCATGACTGTGCAACTGAACAACAGCAACATTACAGAACATGGCACCCAATTAACCATCTAGAAATAAATGATTCTTGAATTGCACAATGGGTGGCCTTAATTTCTATTTTCTGGTTTTGCTTTCTGGTTTATTGTTTTTTTTATATATATAACTACATATCAAGTATTATGAACTTGCTCCAAAAAAACCTCATTTTTCTGGTGTTATTGTTGCTTCTTGGAATGTCATGCAAATATTAATTCACATCCATGTACTGTATTTTAGATTTTTTTTAAACTGCCCAAATTAATTTTTTCATTTGCATGGGAAAAATGGATTGAATGAATTATAATTTGTATAATGAAGCAACTGGATCTGTCTACCCAAAAAAATTAAAAAGGGAGTTTACATCTACCATCTACTTCAATTATCTCTTATTTGTGACATAAATTACAGGTAACAATATTTGAACCAAAAGAACCATGATTATTAAACTTTTGCTGCAGAAAATTCTGTAATTTTATGCAAATTATTGCTTTGCTTACTGGATTATTTTTTTATCATCAGCAAAATACAATTCTTTCATCAAATGCTGCTACTATTATTAATTGAATTGCTGAATAAAAAATGCGATTGTGTAACCTGGATGGTATCAACAGCAGTAAGTGGACTCAGAGGACATGACACTATTTAACTAACAGAGAATATATAGCATTCACCTGGGGTCTTCTGCTCTTCAAAAGAAAATTAGCTACTGTCCTAAGACTCCTGATCTTAATTAAATATATTGTCTCGATAAAGACTATATTTGTAGCTCAGGGTTAAACTGTGTGGTCTTTGATACTTACTCCCTTTGGTTGTTTTCTTGCAGACGTTTCATTATCCAGTGAGGTAACATCATCAGTGCTAGAAGGTAGTGGGATTTGCTCTCTGTTTATGTACTAGTGACTTGCTCTGTCAGTGTTGGGGATAATGTTTTTGGTGGTTCTTTAATTAGGCTGCTGTTTACTGTTAGCTTGTTTGTCTGTTTTGATAGTTTTATATTGTCTGGAATGCTATTTCTTCCCAAACATTAAGATGTATTTCATACATCATACTAAAATATGTGTAGTTGTTTCAATCCAGCCAGTTGTGATTTACTGAATAAACTATGGTCAAAGCACTTGTGATTTATTCAGTAAACCACTGATTAAGCAGGTCTTAGTGTAATGGGCAAATCCAGTTCCAAATTGAACCTGAGAGATATATCAGCGATAAAGTTTATCATATTTTAGATAAACTTTTCCCAAATGAGCTACTAGTGTTTTCTTTATACTTTATTACATTTTCAAGGCTTACACCTGGAAAGTTTATTTTCCTTTTTTATAGAATGTTGCCTAGTTATTAGCTGCTTGATAATCAGATGTGAAATGAGTAAGCTTTTGAAGACTCTGAATTGTTCTAAATGAAGGACTGCTTTATTTCTATATCCTAGCAAGCTGTGATCATCTATGTATGTAGTGCCCACAGATGGATTTATCTGGAAATAAAAATATCTTATATCACAAATGTATAAAACATCTGGTATTGAAATCTTGCTTGGTTGTACTAAAATGCTTTTATTTACAAGACAGTGGAAGATGGAATGAAAACAAAAATAAAACACAGCAACCTGAAATGTGGTTTGAAGTCCAGAATACTTCCATTGATTTCTACTTTTATTGAGTATATTCATTTATGAATTTCTGAGGATGTTTGTTTGTTTATGATTTTTTTTTTTTAAAGTCACAAAAATAGCATATCAATAATGGCATTTCAATCATAATGGTCAAATTGATAGAGTATACATTATACCCTGAAAAGACACCAATAACTCTATTTCAGAATTTGTACTTCAAAGAGCACTGTATCTCCTGAGATGAATATTGTGTAAGTTTAATGGATACCTTAGGAAACATATTTTAAAGCAGCAAAGAGGAAACGACACACTGATGAAACAAAAATTCCTCTTTCCAATTACTTATTGTGGGGCCAATAACCTGAGTACTAGGCCTTTGTGAACACTCAAAAGACACGAGATCTTTGTGAACACTCAAAAGGGACTTCAAGTTGATCAAAGCCCCAATAAAACCTCCTTTGAGATTGATCTATAAAATGTCACAATGCCCAGTTTCATACCTGAAGAGTAGACCAGACACATCAATTCATCCATCAAAGTTCAAGTCTCACTACTAGACAAAGAACATCAGCCCTAAGTGAGTCGGTAGGTCAAGGAAGAACAGTCTTAATGTGTTAGCCAAAGCATTGAGATGAAATGTTTCAGCATAAAGCATCTCATTCTTCCAATAGCCGTAATAACTGAAGATAGCATTCAACAATTTTAAGACTGTTCTGCAAACAGGGCTTGATTATTGGTCTTTTTCAGGACCAAAGTCAATCTTTCACTATTGGCAAGGAACATTTTCAGATTTTTCTCAAGTTGTAATTCCTGCTACTTTTTAATTTCCCGTTAGATGCCCTAGTAAAGTTACAGAATCTCTTCCATTCTGTCCAGATACATTATTGAAATTCTGCCCTACTTAGAAATGTCTTGTAATGATTAATCCCTCTCCTCTTTGCCCGGCTAAGCTTCTGATCTCAAGAGAGAGATTCTATGACCTTACTGAGGAAATGCAAGGAAGTACAAAAATGTTGCTGCAAATTTCACCATAATAAAAGTAGGAAATGAAAGTAAATGACGAACTGGGAAACTATCCAGGGTAAGGTTATTTTCATGAACACTGACTTGGCAAGTTCTGTGATTCCCAGGATGCCTACATTTGACAGATGAGATATTAAACCACCTTTAACCTTACATTTACCATTCCTGTTGGGATGATGACAAGGGGATGCATTCAATTTCACAGGCCTGAGATAAGCAGATAATGTAATGAAACTAAAAAAAAAACTATCCTCTTTAAGCAAGGAATAAAACTTTTAATGCAATTCCTGACCATAAACCCTAACCAGTTTTATTAACCTGAAATAAAATGAAAGCAATTAATAATCCAATATGAGGATTACTTGTTACTTATGATTTGAATCATATTTTAAAAGTCTTCTTTATATTATCATGCTTTCAATAACCTGTGGGAGTAAAGCTCAGCCAGCAATCATAGTGAGAAGTGGTTGAATAATACACTTGTACAAATTCAGATCTCAAATAATATGATGGCTTTCTTCAAGAATGAGAACTTAAGGCAGTTATCAATGTTCAAGCTAGAGTGCTACAGTTGGACTTAGTCTCTGAATGAGGTTATGATGGATACAAGAATAGTTTCATTTGTGAATCACATAGGCAAATATTTTATTGATGGACTGATTGATAGCTCCCTTTTCGTCCATGAACTCAGGGCCATGTACCAATAGTTTCTCAGATTTTTTCCCAAGAAACTGACTCTGTAACAGAGATTGACCTGTGACTGATTCCCCCAAAGTCACCCAATGAGTTTCTAAAGCTGAGGATGTTCTGAATATTGTCTTTCTAATTTTTTTATCCAATTAACTACCATGCCATTGGTTTATTTTTCTAGCATTGCCATGGCTAGCGATATTCCACACTTTACGTTAGGGGTATCCAACCTTGGCAACTTTAAGCTTTGTGGCAAGGAATTCTGGGAGTTGAAGTCCACACATCTTAAAGTTTCAAGGCTTTACATCAAATCCTACTACATTCCTGTTACATGCTGAAAAACAAAATAGCAACTGTAGATAACTTTCTTTTTAAAAAAATAAAAAAAGAAATACTCTGAGCATAGGAAGTTTGATATTGTGTGTATGTACTATTTACAGCTACTTTGGCCTATTAACTATTCTACACAGTAAGGACAAATGACTCACGAAACATACAAACAAAAGAAAACACAATTGAAAAAAATGTATTTTTTGAGGAAAAAAGTAGCTTAAGGCTACAAGCCTACTTTCTGTGGGAGAATTTTTAAATAAATCTTCAGAACAATACAGAAGGAGAAGACAACAAAAATATCAAATAGAACCCCCTAATTCTAACCAAAGTCTGTGGCTTTCTGATGTGAACAGCTTTCCTACCTAGAGTTGATGGCAGTTCCTGGAAAAGTATGTAACGAAAATGTTTTTCTTCTTGCTGTCAAAGTCAAGAGTCAGAGCAAATCAGCCATTGCAAGCAAGAGAACTGAGAATAGGGTGCCTGGAATAGCTCTTGCGAACTAATTGTTGTGTTATTTTTAGTGTGAGGAACACGCTCTGCCATACGTTCACCAGACAAAAGTGAGTATATTATTCCTGTCCTGTTCAAGAGCACTTCAAATAGGAAAATCTCTTGGCAAGTTTTCTCCCGGTTGGCAATCTAGAATTGCTCTGTAGCTGCTCTGTAGGTGTGCAAAGGAGTGTGAGAGAGTGTTTTTTTTTTTTTGATATGAAATAATGTAGTCTTATGGGCTATGCCACTGAGTTTTACTGAACTATAAAAAAAATCCTCCTTACCCCTCAAGCAGTCGTATCTTGAGGTTGCTTTTTTTTAATTTGGTCAGCACATTTTAATTATATTTTGGTATTTTTAATTACATTTTCAATATACTTTCCCAAAAGGAAAGTTTACTAAACGTATTTCAAAAATTAGTTTAAGGGGATTGAAACAAGAATATTATCTTTCCCCTCTCCTCTCCTCCCCCATCCCAGTTAAAACAGTATGACAAATTTACTGTATTAAAACCTGAAATACAAGTAGTTAATCAGTGGTCAGTTGAAGTATAATTCTTCTTAACAAAATATGTACCTGGTATGATATGGCTGGAGCTGACAGGACATTTCTTTTTCTCCTTCTTTCACTCCACAAAGGACTTTGTGATACCTGACCAAAAATCCCTTCAACTTTCAACAATGTTCAGTCATTAAAATTCGTTTATTACACTCTGCCTAATGAGATAGCCCAAAGAAGTATTATACAAATATACATGTATCCATAGAGATTTATAAGTAGGTCAGAATGCTGCTTCCAAATTTACTACTAATTAGGGGAAAATGGGGAAGAGGATTCCCTTCCCTGACAAAATCTATCATACTGAAAATGTCACATTTCACTGGCACTATTTGCTGTGCTTAATTATTAAGAAACACTTGAAAGCCATTAATTTACACTCTACAACATTACTACACAGTATGTGTCGATTTTTAATTCCTAAGTGCTGTTTCTATACTGTCCAGTCAGGGTCAAATATTTCATTAATTTAGCAACTGCCATATCTCAGCATCATTAACTGTATACAGGTTTAATAGATCAGCTCATTTCTCAAATAATTATATTAAATCTAATTTGATTTCTTTACATAGGAAAAATGAAGAGAGCCATGTATTCAACTGTCATAATAACAAACAAATGTTTGACATGAGCCAACCAAAGCCTCTCCCATCCAATATTTATATGGTTAACATCGATCAACTGATCTTGCCTTTAGCAGAGGATGAGGATATGTGCCATTGCTTCCAGCAACATAGATTAAAAGACTGTGAATCATCCAAATATAGAGGATTTCACTAGATTGTCTCTTTTGAATGACATATTCAGATTAACCTCATCAGACAGTAATTTAGGACTTCCAGGAACCTGCTCTAATGTCCTAATGAGGTCTGTATCTGAAGCAGTAGAAATCTGAGGATTGACCTCACATTAAAGCCTCCCTTTAACCTCTAGTATACCAATAATCCAGTAGACTTTCATAGATAGAATGAAGCAATGGTTATCTCCGACATCTGCCAAAATAGTGAAGGATTTCCTGAAATTTCAATTGCCTTCACTTGTTGATTGTCAGGCACAAACAACCAGACCCACTTGTGGTCGAGTTCAAAATGGTTACTTTATTGCATCTGCTTATTTCACAGGAATCTCTTCAGACTGGTAGCTTTAGCCTGGAAATATTAGATAAGTGTCAAGGTATTCAAGTGGAGATCAGACTTGCCCTCTTATGTTTACATAATGATCCCAGACTAATTTTCTCTTTAAGCTTTCCTTTCACTTTAGCAGTAATATTAACCAATATTAGGTATACCATAATAAATTAGTAAATCATGATAGTGTTAAATTTGGTAAAGGAAACAAGCAAAGTCTCAAAATGGAGAATGAAACAAATGGACCTGTATTTATCCATATTTCAAAGCTATTGAAATCTAACTTGGTAAAACAAAAGTCACTAAAAAGAGAACAGCTTGGATTTTATTTAGTCTATGAAGTAAATTTGTGTAAAAGTATTCTGAAATACTCATTTAAGGAACAAAAATGAAAGAGGCATACAGTTCAGTTTCATTTATATACTACTAAAATTCCCCTGTTTGTCTGATCTTCAAGTGGGTAAAATAGTGCATCAGGGGGCAACAGTTTTTAAATCAATATAATTCACATTAGCTAACTAAAATATGGGACCCACTACTTTCATGAGACTGAAATTTGGAAAAGTTGTGGCTATTTCTTCATACCATGCTCCATGCTGTGGCTATGGTCACATGACTGTCATTACCAACATTCTTTGTCAGCATCCTGCAAGTCAGTGGAGAAGCTGACAGGGAATGTGAACTGTTCTGAGTTGATAATTACATTGTATACTTCAGGGATTGAAATTTGGTGAAGTTGTGGCTGGGACCCATTATTCAGTGGGACTGAAGTTTGGCTAAGTCACTTTCAATGCTCCCTACTGGCTTCCCTCAAGGAAAATCAATGGGGAAGCTGGCAGGAAGTCAGAAGTCACTCCCACTGTTTTTTTTGCTTGCCTATGGTCATTCTGTTTCTGTATGAAATGTAGAAGAAGAAAGTACACAAGGGAGTGGCTTCCATTCTTCTTTATAGAAGTTACAAAGGAATTTATCATTTATGCTTCCTCTTTAAATTTATATCATAATTCTCTTCTTCTCATATTCTGCTCTTTCTAATCATCAAATTCATAATTCAGCAATTAATTTTTTGTGTGTGTGTTTTCAGCAAAAAGGTATATAAAGTGTTTCCAGTCATGAATAAATGTATTTGTCGTTTTCTCCTTAATCAAACAAGTCAGTTTTGCCATTTCTCAAATTTCACTGAGACATTCCCAAATACTAGAGGACTTCACGAACCTTACAGTGCACGGTCTCCATCCTGTATGTTTTCAGCAAATCTAACATCCTAATATCCATTTGAAATTTCTCATTCTCTTTAATTCCTTAATTCAGGATACGAGCTAAAAATTATATACTTGAAATCATGATATGGACTGAAAAAAAGAAACATATTCTTCAGAATTCTACTGAAATACTTTCACCCAAAACCAGGCCAACAGACCAACATACTGAATGCTGTGTAAATAAACACTAAATGTTTCAAATTGCTTGTAGCTACAATTATAATTGAATCTAAGCATAGTGTTCCATAAATTCTGCCCTTGTGATCTGGAGTTGGCTCAATCCATAATGGGCAGAAGAGACTTTACATTTACTAGTAAGTTAATGTCAGCAATTCTGAGGTTTTGATAATCCAATGAAAATGCAATGCAGGCTAATTAAGCAATAATGTACTGTGCTGAGCACATTTTATCAGGATAAAGTCATGACTGAACACAAGCAGAATCAAGGGATTCAGTGCAAAAGTGAGGAACATTTTTTCACCTAATTTGCATTAAAAAGAGTTTGCTAAAATGCCAAATAAATGAGGTGAATAAAACAAACAAGAATGCAATTTTTAAATAAAACTCCTTCACTGAAAGTTTAAATAAACATTCTAGCAGCATGAAGCCAATATATTCAGGTTTGTAATTTTTGTAACAATATTTTAATCTCTAATTTTAAATGAAATGAAACAAAACAGAGCTGTATGTAGGTTTAGAAGTCCACCTTGTTTTCCTAAATATTGTGAAATCTAAATATGAGGTTGGTTTAATATATGTGTGCCCTAGGAGCTTTTCATAATATAATTTGACTTTCTTTTTCCTTTTTTAACTGCAAACATTTCAGAGTGTTTTCATTCACTGCATGTAGTTGAAAGGAAAGGTATTGTAGCCTATAGCTACCTAGAAATTATAGAAATTGATTTTAGGTGTTCTGACATTTTAGTTTCTGTTGTCTAGTACTGAGCCATTTTGTTTTAGAAAAAGAGTGACATTAAAGGAAGATGACATTTTAGTTTTAACCTGATCCCCCTTTAAAAAAAAATAATGGTAGTGGAAATCCTTGGTCAATGAGCCTGCCATATTTCTGCCACAAGAATTGATTTTAAACAACCTTCTAACTGTGAAGCATGAGATTCACATAGTCTGTGGACTATCTGCCTATAGTCCATTCTTTAGAGAGATCTCATAATCCTTCTCCTCCTTCTGTTCTCAGATCTTAATCCAAGATTACAAAAAAGATTACAAGCTTCTTTTCTGTTGTCACCATGTTTTCATGGTACACTGCAAATAATTGAAAATTCCCTAGGATGAGCAGTAGAATAGTTCACTATGATCATTGATAGAAATAAATTATTCCTGATTAAATAAATTTGCTCACTGAGACAAAGGCTGTTGAAATGACACTTTTGTATGCAACTCTTAATAACTGGGAGATTTTATGCCAGCTTTCCAAACAAAGTCTTTGTTATTTTGTTTGCAGTTTATTGTATCCATTCTTAAATAAATTAGCCAAAGTAAGAGGGAATAGCATTCCATACTAGATAAAAGCTAAATGAGGCCTAGCGAATGTGCTCATTCAAATTAACTAAGTAATCCATCATCATGTCCCATTTTTAGGAGAATAATGTCTTCTGTGATGACTAACGTCTGTTTTAAAAGAGAAGTGAATGGTACAGAAAAAATAATTCTGATCTGCATTGAGTTTATTATTTACTAACTGGCATGTCACTCACCATGAATAATGCAGTAAGGCTAGAAATGATGGGAATGAGAATCAAAGAAAACTATTTGATCATTGGTTCAAGTTTACATAATTTTAATTGGGCTAAGATTCTGTATTTGTCTGATGCAATTGTTTGTAGAATAATCACGGGTAATCCATGATGAAATTGCTTTCCTAATGCACATTATTCTTGTCTTTTCCAAAATGAGAGTTCATTAGTTTATGCTCATCCCTGTCATCAGGCAGTATTTTCAGATTTCATTTTAATCTGGGCACCAGCCCAGCACTGTAATTTATAATGTTAACAACTTAGCTGAACATACTCATGCCTATGGCTTTGGAGAAAACTTTAAATGTGTGCTGATGCTGATGATTTGCATCCATGGCCCTTTCTAATATCCTCCCTCCCTTCATGGCAAAGAAAGAAATAACAAATAACGAAGACATGTAGGGGATGTTATGTTATGATTATTTATTAACTGATTATTAGATTAGATTATTAGATAAATTATTATATGGAGGATTATTTATTCATTTTCTACCATCCCCAAGAATGAGCAGTATTTTTCAAACTTGGCAACTTTAAGGTATACGGACTTTAATTCTCAGATAGGTTGGGGAATTCTGGGAGTTGAAATTCACCAATCTTAATGTTGCCAAATTTGAAAAATACTGCTTTTGAGGAAATAATTAATGTTTACAATTAAAAGGGGTCCAAATGAAAATCTCCCTTGAAGCTCCCCTGGATATGGAGGTCCATTCTCATGACTTTCCCGCTGCTTACCCCAACCTCACATTTTTTTAATCTTTCTGTCTCTTCTTAGTACTGTCACTTATTGGGTACTGACAGAGGCATTTTTTCTTTCTCATTCTTCCTACCATCTTGGTTTCTTCTAACATAGAGATATGAGAAGCGAAACAGCCCTGCAGCTTTTTTTTTAAATATGAACATTGAACTTGGAGGTCTTCTAGATTGCATAGCCAAAGCAGAATCAGTGCTAGAACCATAACACCTGTACTGGTTCTACATTCATCTCTTTCCTGGAGATCCCTTCTTGAATCTATTCTTCCAGGCCACACAACAGCCAACAATGCTGTTACTTTTGATTTTGAGAGAAACCTGGAAAAATCAATTTGGGGAAAAATATATACAAGTTATGCTACTATTGCTAGTGCTAATTCTAAATTGCAATCTGTTGAATAATTCATCTTTTCTTTCAATAAGTTTCACAAAATACTTTCACTGATTTCTATGTTTACTAGTAGAGCAGAGAATTCTCCAAGGTTTATTTACCCATGTCTCTTCTTTGTAGTAGGACAAAAAGTTATGGCCAACTCTAGAGGGCAGTGTTTATCTCTGATTTATAACTAATGGAGCCAGTGTTTGTCCAAAGACACTTACGTGGACATGTGGCCAGCTTCACTATACACCAAGGCTTATGGAATGCTGTTACCTTTTCCACCTAAAATAGGCAATACCTATTTATCTATTTGTATTTTTACATGCTTTTGAACTGCAAGACTGGCAGAAGTTGGGGCAAATAATGGGAGCCCATTATGCACTGTTTGATTCTTGAACATGAACTGCTGACCTTCCAGGCAACAAGCCTAGTGTCTTAACCACTCAGTTATCACATCCCCCATGGTAGGACTGTGCAAAGCACTAAACACTGCAACTTGAAGGAACATCATATTGGGTGGTGCCTTTGATTAAATAAACCAGGTCCTATCAGATATGGTGGGAAGAGTAGGAAAAGAAGGGAAAAGAACACAGAAGAGAGACAAGAGACAGTTAACAGTTTAACTGTCTAGCCTAGGTGAAGAGAATGTGGGAAGAAGCATCCAGAGCACTGAAAGAGGCTACACCTTAAGTAAGTAAGGCAGATGCACTGCTTCATTTAGGAAGTAAACTTTGGATCTTGTATAGGTATCCTCTGATTGCTTAGGAAAATAATAGTAGGAACTAATTGAATTATCTGCCCAAACTATATCAAGTGTCATGGTAAATATCAATTTAAAATACCAGAGATATGTTAGAATGATTTAAAATTATTTGCAACTCAACTAACAACTTTTGCCTATATGAAACTATATACTTTGCCTATATGAAACTATATACTTGGAGAATTGTGCAAATAATGTCTGATTTAACTGTTACTTTCCAATTAAGCAAAGATAATCTTTCCATGCGATGACCTTTAAGTATAGAAAAAACGTATATCACCCATAGTGATAGGTACACCAGTATCACTATGAACAATGGCGAATGTATGGTTATTTATTTCTCTTTATTCTTGGGAGAGCAGAAAGGGATGCACACACACACACAAATTTAGGGCATTTTATACAGCATTTACATGTTTTAATGTGGTTTGAATTGTTAGGGTGCGAGAGCGCGCTGGGTGGAGGCTGCGTGGCTCAGCGAGAGCGCGCTGGGTGGAGGCTGCGCGGCTCAGGGTCCCAATACCTTCGGGACTTGGATCACCTGTTGTGATATTACGCCATGCCTGAC
>JANHZU010001949.1:173116-187693 GCA_032468055.1 Acrochordus granulatus
GGAAGGAAGGAAGGAAGGAAGGAAGGAAGGAAGGAAGGAAGGAAGGAAGGAAGGAAGGAAGGAAGGAAGGAAATTGTCAACAGGAATCTAGCAAAAAAAATGGAAAGGATTAGAGACAAAAACATTTAACTTCTAACGACTTAATCTGAATAATTTTCAAAGCAATGAATTATAAAAATACCACATACAGTAGGTTGGACAAAGTATCTTATTTGACTAAATATGCATTTCATGATAAATAAGCATTTGGTTGACACATTGATAGCTGTTACCAACTGATATGTAGATCCATGATCCTTTAACTATTTAATTCTTAACTGTGAAAAGACAGATGGATCTCTCTTTTTTTATTGCATGTGTACTGTTTAATAATCTCTCTATGTGTGGAGCATAATACATTTTAACAATTATGGGAACAAAACCCTGGGAATGTAAATTAGAACACTATTTGTTGCAAAAACACAAAACATATTCTACAAATGCTTTCATCTTTTGTTCTGAAGTATCTCATCAAAATCCAGGGGCTGAACAAATAACAATTGTCATAAGCTTATTTGTTAATTAAATTACTTGATTCTATAGCAAGCAGAGAACTGTAGTCATTGGCTTCCACGTAAAACAATCTGACAGAAATGGATGAAGCCTGAGCAAGTGGGTGCTTGCCTCTCGATTTATTTAAAATATGGACATTATCTACTCTTTCTTCCTCTCCATTCCAATAAGATATCTGAATATGTATCCATATACAGTATGTTTTTGTAATTTGCACTAATAAATTCCCTCTCCCTTCTCAAGCAGTAGGTGTTATAAAACTTGAATTGGAATCTGAAAGCTTATGGCTTCCAAATCAGCAGGAGTTTAGGCTTAATTGCTTGAAAAGACATATGCACAGCCAATAGTGAAGAACAAGGGGATAATGGCGGTGGTGGGGAAACTCATGTCAAGAGGCTCTAAATGAATCATTTAACCATAACATTCAGCATCCCACACTTTGGGATAAAGTAACTGTTAATAGTTTGAAGCAATTAACAAATATATCAGTGGGATGGCTTCCTTCTTCACCCACCAATATCGTTCCTCTGTCTGAAGAAATTAATGCAAACAAAAGGTTTTGTAATACTAATAATAATACCAGTGCTGATAATATTAATGATCTCTTTGTGACCCCATGGACTGCAGCACATCAGGCCTCCCTGTCCTGCACTGCCTCCCGGAATCTGCCCAAATCCATGACTATTATATCCATGATGCTATCTAACCATTTCATCCTCTGCTATCCCCTTCTTCTTTTGCCTTCAATCTTTCCCAGCATCATGTTTTTTTTCAAAGGAGTCTTCTCTTCATATTATGCAGCCAAAGTTTTTCAGCTTCAGCTTCAGTATTTGTCCTTCCAATGAACAATCAGGATTGATTTCCTTTAGGATTAACTGCTTTGATCTCCTTATAGTCCAAGGGACTCTCAAGAGTCTTCTCCAAGAACAAAGGCATCAATTCTTCAATGTTCCATCTTCCTTATAGTCCAACTCTCACAGCCATACATTACTATTGGGAAAACCATAGCTTTGACTGTAAGGACCTTTGTCAGCAAGGTGATGTCTCTGCTTCTTAATACTCTGTCTAGGTTTGCCATAACTTTCCTCCGAAGAAGAAAGCAACTTTAAGTTTCATGGCTGCAGTCAGTGTCTGCAGTGATCTTGGAGCCCAAGAAAATAACATCTGTCACTACTTCTATTTTTTCTCCTTCTGTTTGCCAGGAACTGATGGGACCTGATACCATGATCTTAGTTTTTTTTTTAATGTTAACTTTCAAACCACCTTTTGCACTCACATCTTTCACCTTCATCAAGAGGCCCTTTAGTTCCTCTTCACTTTCTGCCATTAGAGTGGTATTGTCTGCATGTTTGAGGTTGTAGATAATTGTCCTGGGAGTCTTACTTCCAGCTTGGGATTTATTGAGCCCAACATTTTGCATGATGTACTCTGCATATAAGTTAATTAAGCAGGGTGACAATATACAGCCTTGTTATCCTCCTTCCATCAATTTTGAATCAATTTATTGTTCCATGTCTAGTTCAAACTATTGCTTCTTGACCTGCATACAAGTTTCTAAGAAGGTAGGTAAAGTGGTCTCATACTCCCATCTCTTTAAGAATTTGCCACAGTTTGATATGATCCACACAAGCAAAATTTTTCTGATTCTCTGCCTCTTTGAAAACCAGTCTGTACATCTAATGATTATTGGTTCACATACTGCTGAAGCCTAGTTTGTATTATTATGAGCATAACCTGGCTAATATGTGAAATGAGTGCAATTGTACAGTAGTTTGAACGTTCTTTGGCATTGCTCTTCTTTGGGATTGGAATTTCTTTTTTAACCCTGTGGCCACTGCTGAGTTTTCCAAATTTGCTGGCATATTGAGTGCACCACTATCATAGCATCATCTTAGGATTTTAAATCAAGCTAGTAATGCTTTCTAAGGCCCACATAACTTCACACTCCAGGATGTCTGGCACTTGGTCAGTGACCACACCATCATCGCTATGAGGGACATTTAGATCTTTCTTGGTCTTCTGTATCTTTAAGTCTTCTGTATAGTCTTGCCACCACTTCTTAATCTCTTCTGCTGTTACATCCCTACCATTTTTGTTTTTTATCATGCCCATTTTTGCACAAAAGATTCCCTTGATATCTCCAATTTTCTTGAAAAAGTCTCAAATCTTTCCCAATCTATTGTTTTCCTTTATTTCTTTGCATTTTTCATTTAAGAAGTTCTTCTTATCTCTCCTTGCTACTCTCTGGAAATCTGCATTCAGTTGGATATATCTTTTCCTTTCTTCCTTACATTTCGCTTTCCTTCTTTCCTCAGCTATTTGTACAGCCTCATCAGATAGTCACTTTGCTTTCTTGCATTTATTTTTCATTGGGATGATTTTAGTAACTACCTCTTGTACACCTCAATCCATAGTTCTTAATGTACTCTGCCTACCATATCTAATCCCTTAAATCTATTCCTCATCATATTCATAAGGAATATCATTGAGATCATACCTGAATGGCTTTGTGGTTTTCCTTACTTTCTTCAATTTAAGCCTAATTTTTGCTAATGAAGCTCATGATCTGAGACAGAGTCACCGTCAGGTCTTGTTTTTACTGACTGTATAGAGCTTTTTCATCTTTGGCTGCAAAGAATATAATCAATCTGATTTCAGTATTGACCATCTGGTGATGTCCATGCATAGAGTCATCTCTGGGGTTATCGGTATTTGTTTTGACATTTGTTATGTTCTCTTGGAAAAATTCTATTTGCCTTTGCCCTGCTTCATTGTGTACTTGAAGGCCATATTTGCCTGTTATTCTGGTTATCTTTTGACTTCCTACTTTAGAATTCCAATCCCCTATGATGAAAATGACATATTTTTGGAGGGAAAGTACTAGAAGGTGTTGTAGGTCTTCATACAAATGGTTAACTTCAGCCTCTTTGGCATCAGTGGTTAGGGCATAGACTTGGATTATTTTGATGTTGAATGGGCTGCCCTGGATTCAAACTGAGATTATTTTGTCATTTTTGAGATTGTATCCCAGTACTGCTTTTCTCACTCTTTTATTGGTTATGATGGCCACTCCATTTCTTCTAAGGGATTCTTGTCCACAGTAGTAGATGTACTGATCATCTGAATTAAATTCACTCATTCCCATCCATTTTAGTTCAATGTTTTCTAAGATGTCAATGTTCCGTCTTGCCATCTCATGTTTGACCACATCCATCTTACCTTGATTCATAGACTTTACATTCCAGGTTCCTAGCAATATTTTTCTTTACAACAATGGACTTTACTGTCATCTCCAGACACATCCACATCCTTTTGGCTTTGGTCCAGCCACTTTAGTCTTTCTGGAGCTACTTGTAATTGCCCTCAGTTCTTCCCCAGGAGCATATTGGACAGCTTTCAACCAGAGGAGCTCACTTTCAGGTGTCATATCTTTTAGCCTTTTGTTACTGTCCCTGGGGTTTTCTTGGCAAGGATACTGGAGTGGATTGCCATTTCCTTCTCCAGTGGAGTCCTATAGCCTATATTTCACTAGATGTCCAGAAACTTCAACATCTAGCATGGTCCTTGTTGACCCAGGTGATGACTGAGCCAGTATAGATTTCTGTAAATTATGTTTTACCATATTTTTTATGGGAGGAAGGCACTCTTTGTCTGGCTCCTCTGAGAAGATCTGTCCAGTATGGTTGAACCTCTGGCCTAGTTCTTATCTTCATCAGTGCACACAAGCCCCACAGCCACATCAAGGTAGTTCCTCATTGGGGGAAATATGCTTTAGCACAGCATAAATAGACAATTGTCAATATTGTTTAAGGGGGAAAAATAGAACAAAATGCAAATTGAAAATAATCAGGTTATCTTCATGCACAATAAGCAAGCAAATGAACAACATACCATATATAGTTGAACTCAATTTACTGAACTTATGTTACATCACAACTGTGATATGCTCCAGATGTTGCTGAAGTTCTAGCCTGCCTTGGCAACCATTAGGGGATGATAGGAGTTGCCATTCAACATCTGAAGAACCACAGACTCTCCAGACTTTCTGTATACAATTCCCCTAGTCTTTCTGGTTCTGTCTTCTGTTGTGAAAATATATAAATATTATGGTAGTTGCTAGAGTATTTGCTTTCTTTAAGTAGCTTGTCCATGACAGTAAAAATAAGTAGATGAATAATCAGCCCTTATGACAGTCTGCAGGTAACAGAAATATTTCTTCATTTTACTGAAGCATATATTGCAGTAAAAAGTAAGCATATTTCACAGGAAATCAAATGCTTCTTTGTGAGCCTAAGCAGAGGATGTGATTTGGTTTTGTTAGATTCTGATCTGCAATGAAAAAAGTAAGGAGAGATATTAAGTGAGGCAATAGATTGCATTACAGATCAGGCTTTTGCTTTCTATTGCTCTCTGGCATCTCCTGGGGAGTTGATATAGAAAGCTTCAAAAATTTGAAAATCAATATCATAAGGTAGTCACCCTTGGATACTAGAACATGGATGTATAAAAGCTAGCTGATAGCAGGCACATTTTAATTGATCTGTTCAGCCATCAATTACAGTTGAATGTACAGGGGTCAAAATTTGCCTCTTCAGAGGACACAACCCAGAGCAATTTGGGGTTAAAAAAGGATAGTATGCTTGAAACTATTATGCACTTGATTGATTGGTCAAAGCCCATTAGTGCTATTTTTTCAATAAAATGATCACTTATTTGTTTTTATATACAGTTTTAAATATTTGATTGCCAATCATTCTTAAATATGCCTTTATAAGTAATAGGTGTCTATAGTATATTAAGATATTTCTTTGAATTTCTTTTTAATGTTTAATATATTGTCAATATTTTCAATAGGTCCTAACTGAAATGGATGTCTATGAAACCTGGTACAATTACTTTCCTGGGATTAATATGATGAGAGAAACATTTGAATGATAGAATATTAGTGACCACTCTGAAGCACCAATAAGTCACGAATACAAATACTGATTTTTGATGCTGATCTTCACAAAGGTAGACAGGTGGAATACTGTAGCAGTAAGAGTTCTGTTGACTATACAACTCAGAATTATTGAAATTGTCACATCTATGGATTAGTGTTCAGGAGCAGGTTTTAGAGTCTGTTTAACCCCAGAATAGAAACTATAAAAAGTTTATCCAATTTCTCATTGTAAGATGCAGCTATCTTGGTCTCCATTTAGAACAAATTATCCATTCTTTGTTCCATGCACATTTATGTATGCATAAATTGTAAGTATGATAGTAAAATAGTCATTGACCCTAATTTAGGATTCTTAGCATAGGTGCCAAATAATTCTTGTACAAATAAGTATTCATAAGGTCATGACTACCTGAATGCCCCAAAATATTTGTGAATACAACAGTGCAGGTAAAATATGAGATGAACTTTGAAGGAGCTTTGTCTCACAAAAATTATTGAATTAGGAAGTAGACAGCGGACATACAGAAAGTTAATTTAATTCAGCTTAAATTACATGTTGTATAATTTCATCATCAAATTTCCAAACAATAAATATGCTTTTGTCTATGTGTATTTCAGATTTTTTAAAAAAGAAAATCCACTTCTTAAAATAACCTTGAAAATGTGTCTTTATTACTATTTAATAACAACTTTATTAATAATCATGTTTAAACATATGAGGAACAATGTTGCCTTGTTGAAACTTGCGGGTTGTAACTTAAATGAGATGGAATTTGCATTAATCTGTGCTTCTGAGAGCTTCCCTTAGGAGCTGTGTTATAAGAATCAAAATAATTCAAGGCAGGCAAAGGAAGCAAACCTACATTGAGCTTAAAGAGGTTTACATAGAACAGGAGTTACCTAACAATGAATTAAATTCAGGTAAGACATTAATAAGTATAGCATCCACTGTTACAACTTTAACAGTTCGCAATCTGCATCCCCTCATGCACTGATTTTAAATGGAAGATTGAACAATAGAGTGAGCATTTTGATGTATATTAAGAAGAAAAACAAATCAAATTAAATCCAAGTTTCCAAAAATTTAATAAGTTCCAATTTTGCCTTCCCACCAGATCTTTATCTTCTTAAGAACTTAGTCTATTTAGATTAATCAATGGAGTGATACATACCGAATGATTAAGTCCACGTTTGCCATCTTGCTTAGAGCTTTCAGATGCATTTCTTTGGGGCCCCTTCTGTCTTGCTGTGCATTAGAGCAAAATAATATTTTATTGTTCATCATCATGAATAATTTACCACTCACACATACACTAGATATAAATCGTATTAGGTCCCTGGACCAAGTGGCTTGGTGATTTTCATTTTAGACCTTTCCAGTAGATACTATATCTGATATTCTAAAAAGCTGGAAAAATGTAATATAAAAATTTGATAAATTGCTTTCTGTCTGTGAATGAGGAAACAGACTTGTAAAATGTGAAATGAACCATTCTGCCAACACAGAATTTGAGCTTCAAATGTAAATACTTGAGTTAATGGCTAGGGTATCTCAGAGTCTCAGAAGCTATGGTACCCAGGGAGGGTGAAACTGAGGTTATGGAGGCTCTTTAATATTTTACATTGAACATCCTTACAGGCCGTAATTAGACAGATTACCTGTTATGCATGGTATAATGTGCTGAACAGTTTTAAACTGGCTTGTCCTCAAGGCAAATGGAGGGCAAAGTCAGAAAGAATTATGCTCAACACAAATAACACTCAATGTTCTATTAATGGTTCAGAAAAAAAGAACTCTTTCCAGCCAATGCTGTATTTAATTTTTAACTCAATTGACTACAAAAGAGTTTGTTAAATATTTACTGGTCATTTGAATTTATGTACCTAACTTGTCCTACCCCCTCTTAACAAAAAATAAAATTACAAACTAATGACAAGATTATAAATTGTTGGGAGAAACTATAACAAAGCCTCTGTTGAGGTTGCTTTAATTTAAATATGAACTTTAGGACTATGCTTTGTCCTTCTTTGGATCTTAACATATCAGAGCCTTGACTCAGAACAGAGATTTATGTGAAAATCGCTCATCACTATGGATGCAAAGCCTGGTCACTCTATGCAATAGATTTCAGTTCAGTAAGGAGTCCAAAATAAGATCATTTCATAAATAAATAAAAGTACAAACCGTTTTTTTAATGAAACAATCATATTTCAACCTCTATTATTGAATTACATGGCTGTCAGTTTCCAGCTTGACAAGGGGGCTAAACTTTGATTTTTCTTTCTGCGTCAGAAAGAAAAATTTCCATGGTAAGGAAAGGGGAGACTATGCCAATACTACATGATGCAAAGTTTGCTGTACTTGTAATTTTTAGCAGAGGGAGAGGTTAGATAGCTCTGGGCTTCATGTGCTCCTGTGGCCCTATTTCTATAATGCTTGGAGGCACCCTTCTCTGAACCTGTTGCTGCCAAAATGACAGCATAATTTTCAGTTAATTTTCAGTGGAAAACCTAGTGAGGCTTCCAGTTGAATTGACGGACCAATTAAAGTTTTTAAAACAATAAAAAATAGTTGGTGTAAGTCTAAACATCTGGCCTTGTCCTCCAGTGATGTAATTGCCACATGGGTGCTCCCTCTGTGACACTCAGATATTGAAAACTTCTGGATATACAATGGTTGCTCCCAGTGAGGAAACCCATCCAACTTCCTGGAAAAAATTGACTTTCATATTGCTGCCATCCAATTCATCAAATGTCCATTTTATATTATTTGTTCTTCTTATAGTTGATATATGTATTCAATTTTTCCAGAACTCTATTTTTTTAATTTTCTTCTCACTTTGTTGTCTAACGATTTACCTAAAATACAGGGTCCTAATCTGTTAGGCATAAAGGATCAGGCTTAGTCGGTGTAGTTCTAGCTAACAGATTAATGCTACAAGATCACAAGAATTTCTCCAACTGCTTGCTGAACACCTGCACTCCCCAGATAAGACTAACAGTCTTCACAAGGGGTTAAACCTTTGGAGTTTGTGCATGTGTAGCAACTCAAGGCTGATCTCCTTCTTGACACATAGCTCCGCTATTCCTTCTCCCAAAGAATCTCTACTTTAAAAGCTATAGTCTGTTCTACAATCTGGAGGGTGTAAATATCAGCATTTTGATATTTAATTATTAGTTATTTAAGTAATATAGGGTGTAATAGTAAAAGTCACATTAAGTTCCTCTATTCTGACTATAGAATGGCTCTATTAAATAAAATAAAATTTCTTAAACTTTTAAACAAACTTCAGGAAAACATCTATAAAACTGTTGTTTGATTTTGAAGCAATTTTTATACATTGAAAGATGAATAAAAAATATTGACTCAATAATACATACTATGTAACAAAGCAGTGATAAAAATGTAATCACACCCTCTGAAGTCATCTGTTCTTCAAACAAGATGAATAACTTGATCTTACCACATTCGAATGGTTAATATGATCAATATATTTTTTTCATATGCTTTGAAGGACAGCATGTTGGTATTCTGTATGGTAAACAATATAAAGTATTCTATCTAAATTTTAAAGTGTATTGTTTATTGTACTATATGCTAAATTATTGAAACTATCTGATCAGTTTAGCCAGTCAACCACCTACTAAGAAAGGTTACTGGATCAAGCCATCCCAAATGGTATTTTGTGCAAACAAATACAAGAGCTTTTTTGGGGTGAGAGGAACATAAACCAGATATCACATTTGAAGTTGTCCACTTAGTTTTTTTTACATAACTTTTTACTGAAACTAAACTTTCAGGTGTATTTTACTAAAGTCTTAATATTTAAGATCACTCTATCTCTTTCTTTCTTTCTTTCTTTCTATCTCTCTCTCTCTGTCTGTCTTTTCTTTTCTGATATTTATCTCACGGTTTCACCAATTTAGTGAGATAAAATTAAGTGTGCATTCATTTTTCCTCTCATGTAACTTTTTGATGAGTAAAATGTTGAAATAATATACTCACTTTCAAAGAAAAATCTACTGATATGCTGTCTTGCATTCTAACAGATTGTATGGCATAAATCTAGGTCATTGCTTCCTATCAGAACAAGGGATTTTTAAAAAATGCACTTTTCTAAAAGATGCCTTGTCAGACTCCAATGGTCACATTATACTTAAGTAATGCTGTTATTGCATCTTCAGAATCTGTATGCTAGCTTGAATCAGTTACCTGATCAGAACTGTTTTATTGTAACAGGGCACATCAGATTGAAAGAAGATTGCAAAGCTGGGCAATACTATTGGCTATTCAAATGATATAAAAGTAAACATTTATTACTTAGTAAAGGGCAGATGTTTATATACTCTTGAATATGTTCCTGCCAATAATCCTTAGGCTTTAGAACTAGAAAATCCATTACAGAATGGCAGATTGAATGTTGGCCTGCTTTAGGATCTGGGTATGTACATTTTGTAATTAATTCTTTGCATTTTCCATCAAATCTCTTTTTAATTCTCAATTATTATTTATCAGTCACTTATGTGCCATTGTTGTTGATTTGTAATGTCATAAAGGCAGACTTTCTCTAGGATAATCTGTTCCCAGATTGACCCTTCAGGTGTCTCAAAATGATGCACCTTGTGACTATAATTAATCAATTTACCTTGCAACTGGCCATCCTCTTCTCTTTCCTTCCAGTTTTCCAATCATTAAGAAAGGTCTTCACATGTGTCTAAAATATTGATATGTAGAATTTAAGTCTGACCAATTGTGCTTCCAGCGAGAACTCTGAATTTATTTGTTCTACAATTTAGTTGTTGCTTTCTTGGCTATGCATGGCATTGCTAGAAATCTTCCCCACCTCTAAAGTTTAAAAGTGTTAATATCTTTCTATTCTGCTTCTTCAAAGTCCAACTTTTTCTCCCACAGTAAATCCTAGAGTAAACTATTGCTTGTATATTTCTTAGCTTTGTTGATATAGACACGTCATGGCATCTGAATTTTTTTCCCGCTTCTTCATTATTACCCTACCAAGTGCTTGTCTGAAGAGAATTCTTTTATGCTGGTTCTTTTACTATAATAATCAGTTCTGAAAAGCAGGAACCATTCTCTACTTCAGTGCCTTCACTGCTAATTCTAAGGCTGGTTGCTGTAGCTGTTGTCATTAGTCTGGCTTTTGGTCTTCTTCAAATTTAATCTCAGTCCATTTATTCCACACTGTGCTTCTTGACTTTAATCAGTAGAGCTTGCAAAACATGTGCTTTTTCAGCTATCAGAGTACTGCCATCAGCATAGGTTATAGCTGGCTCCAGAATGAATGAATAAATAAAAATGCAAAATATTTTCTTGACAAATATGAACAAAGATAGAATTGATCAGATCTGATTTTGTATTATTGAACAACTTTATAATCATAGATTTATTTATTTTTTTTGCTGTTAGGAACAATTCAAAATAGGTTCAGAATATAAAGAGAGAATCTCTGCACCATCATTTTAATATTAAATGATTATGCTGGAGCCATCATATATATTTGCAGTTGTAGTTAACCTATCATGAGCACCAGAGAAAACTTGAAGATTTGATTTATTTGTGATACTTTTGAGTCTATTATTTAAGAACCAAATTCATCTAGCTTCCCTATTTCTAACTAGATATAAGGAAGTGGAAAAATGAAAGATCCAAATGCACCTTAGGCTTCTTTAGACAAATCAGAAGTGAGGCAATTTTACAATAAATTCTAAGGCTAGATTGATAAAATGATACTATAACATATTGTGTATTGAGAATGATGTATTAGGTAAATTTGTATTTTTCTTCTTAATTTATAAACCACCATTTAGTTATTGGAAGTTCAGTTATCCTCATAGCATTGTAGAATTGCAGACTTGGAGGGAACCACAAACATTTCTAGTTCAACCTTCTGTAATATTTAAGAAAAACAATGAAACCACAGTTGACAGGTGATTGTCCAGCCTCTTTTTAAAAACCTCCAGAGATGGAGAGAACTCATCTTTTTTGGGTAAAAAAAAAATTAGCTCTAAATGTAATTTAGCCTTCTTTGAATAAGTCAGAAGCAATATTAATTAATTCTGTATTTACAACTTGCATTTCATCAACGCATAGCTGAGTTACAACTGAATTGATGTTTTCAATGTAGAGAAAGTATAAACAAAAGGAGTGTAGACAAAAAGTTTGGATAATTAATTTCTAATTGATCTTTTTGAATAACTAGGTCTTGACCAATGTATTATTTTTTATTCCTATTTTAATAGAAATTTATGACAAATCTTGAAAACATGGCAATTAACCATAATTCAGTGTAGAACTGTATTAAAAGCAGCAGTTCTTAATGTTCATTTAATCTTCATATAGATCTTATGAGTGATGAAATCCACAGCCACCAACAAAACTTTTCAATTTTTAGCCAATAATATTGATGAAAATATTTTGACACACATGAAAAAAAAATAATGGAGTGGAAATGTCAACAGACGCTCTGGAAGGTTTAGCTGATGATGTTGTTTTGGCTCGTGTAATGTGCTGAGCATAAAGCAACTTAATCTCTTATACTGGAATCTTTAAGGTCTTTTAGCCATTAGCCACCCATTTACTTAGTTCATTGTTATCAAGGGCCTATTTGGATTAGTAATCAGAAGCAACATAATTGACTGCTGGAGAGAGAGGTGGTCTCCCGAAGACAGACTGGTAAGGATACCCTAGGCTAATAAATGGGCATTTAGCCTAAAACAGCACATAAAATCAGAGCTAATAGAACATTTCATCTACAGGGGTCTCTTAAGAGGGGATTGTAGAGCCCAATGTAATGCTATGGTCAGCTAGGAGTAACTATATTAAAAATTATATGAGTCTTTAGATTTAAAATTAACTATCACAAAATGAATTTATTATGAATGTATTACAGTTACTGATGTTAGGTCTTTTTTAATATAAGGATAGGAATTTAGTCCAGAAAGTATTGTACGATACTAGTTCTATGAACTGAAATAACTAATGATAAAAATTAAATGCTACGTCTATTAATAAGATGTATAATATATCGATAGATGAGTGTTGGGTTAATTACCATTATTATGTAAAAATGAAAGAACCAGTTCATTGCTAATCTTAAAAACAGCATGAGGCATCTAGCAAGTTTAAATGTTCTTTTAACCTTTCTAAGTGCTGAATTTGTGTATATTCCAGGACAGCAAGCATTATATTCCTGGTTTTAAATATAATTTTCGGTCATGCAGTTCTTGTGTCTTATGTGTCTTATGACAGACTAGTCATACATTCCAGTTTGGCTTCACATTAGTCATTCACTCATAAATCTTTTGACTTCATTAAGTAAAACCATTAACAATATTTAAAGAATTATGCACTGCTTCTTCACTAAAATCAAGTGAATCTCATCAATATTATACAAGAAAGTCTTTTGAAAGTTAAACAAATCTTTTAGGATGTTTTGTTAGTTTCATACTAGTTGTAACCTGCGAAAGGATTCTTTTAGTAACACCAAATTCCTTCTAGTCTATTTCAGGAACTGATCAAGAATTACCAATTAAGATAATTCATACATTTATGTATTCTATCAAGTTATACATATAATTTGTAAACGTTCTAAATTATGATGGAGTTCTAGTTAATCTATGGCAGCCACAATCAATTAGGCAGTAGATTTGGTCAAAAGGTTTTAAGGAAATTAGAAAAGTCATTAAAAAATATTTCACAATGACACTGTTGTTGGTTTCTTGTTTCATTTCTTAAGGTATACAAAATCATGCAATTTAAGAAATTACTATTGTTAGTTATCAGGTTTGCTACTGCAGTACACTTTAAATACCACTGGAACTAAAGTACAAAATTATACTAAATTTAACAAAACAAAGAAATCACTCTAAAACATCCTATAAGGGAACTTTTGTTTATTCCAATCTGGTCACCATTTATTACCTGTATTTACAATGTTTTTCCTAATAGATTATCTTTTCTAATAGATGTACAATTGTCATTCTGGATGGAAATATTTGATATACATTGTTAAAATGTTTGCATATGTTGTTAAAACTGAATACTGTTTTTCCCTTGTTAATCTTTATTTTATTTTAAACAGTATTTAATAAGCTTTACTGATCTGAAGATGAAAAATACTTCTCTTTTCTGTTAATACATCCCATTTTACTTCCATGAGCAACTGAATTTTATATTCTCAAAATGGCTATTGCTTTTTTTTTATTCTAGCAAGTACAATATCATCTTGGCTGTAACCAACATCATCACAGTCAGAAGAAGGACATAATTTTAATGCCATATTTCATTTCAAGATTCTGACTATGTGGATTTCATGATTCTAGTGTCATTTCCTATTTCCCCTCCTGAATTTTATTATGGTTATTTGACAAGGACTACTTCATTATCACCAGGCAATATTGAAAAATACAGAAAATTCTAACTCTATGCTGCCATCTAGGGACCTGTATTTTTTGCAGCCCATATCTACTTTTTGTAACATTTTTTTCTGAATTTTTATACATGTTACATAGCAAGTTCCTGAAATGTTGCATATTTTATTTCTGGAAAAAATAATGCTAAAAAGACATTCATTCCGTAAGAATGTCAGTGAGAAAATCCCATTATGTATGAAGATTCAGAACATATACAATGCTATAATTCTGTTTCTGTATACTATTACTAGTTTTATATATTTTGAGTCTTTGTGAAAGATCAAATAACCTCACAGCACAATGCTATGCACACACAAAGATTTTGTAGTAGAGCTTATGAAAGATAAATTTTTATCCATCTCTTATTAAATACAACATAGGAGGATAAATTTATTTATTTATTTGTATCCTGCCTTTATTATTTTTACAAATAACTGAAAGAATGAACATATTTAACACACCTTCCTTCTCCTATTTTCCCCACAATAACAACCCTGTGAGGTGAATTGGGCTGAGACACAGTGACTGGCCCAAGTCACCTAGCCAAATTTTAGGGTTAAGGTGGGACTAGAACTCAAATCCCCTCCAGTGAGGCACCACCTTGCTGTGGTTGGGGGGCTTGTGTGCTCTGAAGAAGATGAGAGCTCTGCCAG
>JANHZU010001949.1:250707-268654 GCA_032468055.1 Acrochordus granulatus
GGACCTTTGTCGGCAAGGTGATGTCTCTGCTTCTTAATACACTGTCTAGGTTTGCCATAGCTTTCCTCCCAAGGAGCCTTCATATGTTGCACTAAGTAGCACAAGGTCAAAAAGCAATTTAGACTCTTCAGAAGTTAGCTTCATTCCTTGAATTCTATTTATTCTGACTGATCTTTAAAAAAGCTAAGCAAAGTTGGACCTGATTCATACTCAGGTAGTGGGAAACTACCAGGAATTCACAAATCTGTGCATCAGGCTGAAAGTTTTTAAAAAGTACTGAAGAAGACAGGTAAATCAATTTAGCATTACCAGCATGAAAACAACATGAATGGTATCCATGTACTCACAAGCAGCCGAGCCGTAATTTATTTCTCTTAGATAAATGAGCATATGATTGCTGCTTAAGTAACATGAAACAATTTATATAAGAGCCAAGAAACGACAAAATGGCATATAAATGTTTGCGATGTCCTATCTACATTATTGCAAGACTATACTTGGATCAGGACCAAACTATAATAAGCCCTTACCTTCAAATTGTTTTACTGATTTTTTTTAAAATGCCCCTTCAAATACACAACATGTAAATAGATTGTCAGGGCAATTTATAGTTTAAATTTAAGGAGTAAGCAATATGAGGCATGTTCTTCACATTTTTGAGAGATGTAACAAAATATGTATTTGTTGGCACTATCTTGCACAGGGAGCAAAACTGAAAGTATATTTTATTTATGTATTCATTAAATTTATGCCCCGCCCCTTTCACTACAGCAACTCTGAGAAAGGTATGAACCTAGAGTTCATACGAACCTGATGATACAATATCCATACTCTTTCAAGAAGAGCGAGTTCCATTGGGGATTACAGTGAAAGGAGAACCCCAGCCTCCTTGTGAGTAAGCCACAAAAGCAGAGTATGAATATTTGCAGACTCATTGGTCTTAAAAAGACTGCTCTTTTTAAGCAGGTGTGGGGTGATTGGAACAAAGCTGAAGGAGATATCAGGTATCTGGAGATGACTAAGTGAAGCTTATAGAAAAAACACCTGCTGGACTGCCTTTATTAGGCCTGTGTATACAAACTCTTCCAGCCTTCTAGGCTGGATGGCCAAGACAGAGCGCCTTGCCCAGGCAAAAAAGAGAGCTAGTTTCTCACATTGGAAAGGCTTACTCAGAGAGAAGGAAGCGGCCAGAATCTATTTAATTTAGGAGTTGTTTCCATGCTCAAAACTGAAGCCAGAAGGCTTATTAAGACAGTTGGTGTGAGAAGAAAAATCTCAACCTTCGGCTGCCAGATCCATTTACGTCCTTGGTTAGATATTTAATTTTGAGTGTTACTTTGAGTTCTTGGTTTGGAAAGAGGCTCCAAGGACTCTGTTTTTATTTTTATCCCGGTTCCTATATGCTGAAAGACTGGGAAAAGGAAACTTCAGCAGGATTCTCAACAGCTTGTTTGGTTTCTGTTACTTGCTAGTTAGCTCCTCATTTTTCTGTCTACAAGGATCTCTGACACAAGGGTATCTTTGTTCTTCCATACTATGATCATGATCCAAATTGATTACTTTTTTTTATTCCTTAAAAGTCATGGAATATCTCAGTCTACTTCTGGTTTAACTTCTTTTAAATCATATCACCAGAAGAAAAAAACTATAACACATACCTCTGGATCCTATTCTGAGAGAAGACCACTGAATTCAGCAAGGAGATAAAACTGTACAATCTTAACTCCACTTATCTTCCTTTAAACAAAAAAGGTTCACTTTTAGGAATGCAACAAAGTGAAATGACAAAAAGCTTAAAATATTTTCCAGCTTTCATCTTAAATGTTTAGAAGTACTAACTCCTCTCTAACTTCCTCTTTTTGTTGTAGACTGCACATGTTTTCCATTAAACAAATGAATTGGCTTTAATGGCCTCCTGCAGAGAAATGCCTTTTATACATTGCAAGCAGTTATTTTCCTTTGTTTTGTTTCTAAAGAACCTGATTCAGTTGGTTCAAAAGCTGGTAACTGGATTTATCTCAGAAAAGCACCCTTAGAGTGAGGATGTGTGTCCATGTGCCTGCATGTATATAATTGCGATAATTATGATGCTAATATTATTAATGTTGAATTAAAGCATAATTTTCAGGTGCAGAATCTTGTTTCATTTAAAGTATTTTAAGCTTTGTTTAAATACATTGATTTCTACCAAGAATTTCATGAAGAAAAAAAGAAACCATAGTTGGATCTCACCGTAGTGAACAATTTCTGTTCAGTGTTCAATCTCCCTTTTTAGAGAAGGCTGTGGAAAAGATCATGGAATAACTTGGATGTACAGGATTATCTGGATTCTTTTTAATCAGGTTTCAGGCCTACACATGGGATGGGAAAATGGAATTAATTGGATTTTTGGATAATCTCTAGTGGGACAAGGATACAGAGGAATCACTGAGTACATCCTTTGTACATCTATAACTGTCTGATTTGGTGCAGCAACCATTCAGGACAGATACAGACTCCAACGGAAAGTCAGGACTACAGAAAGAATAATTGCAGTTACCTGTCCTCCCTAAAGGACCTGTGTGTTGAAAGGGTCCACACACACACACACACACACACAGACAAATGAAGATTTCTGTAGTCTCCTCTCACCCTGGACACAATTTGTAAGAACCTTTTCCCTTTGGATAACACTATAGGGTATTGCATACCAAAACAACTAGACACAGGAACAGTTTTAATATGTCTATAAAATATCCTGCTATATGACAGGATGCAAGGTGCAAAGAACTCTAATAGTGTCTTAGGTGTATACATACTTGTCAATAGATTGTGGTTTTAATTCTACACTTTACTATATTTCCTTCCTATTGGCTGCATATTTTGAATGTACTCTTTATTGCTGAATACATAACTTCATTTATTTGTTTTATTTATTTACTGTTGTCTTGCAAGTGTACTCTAGAACTGTTTACTAGAGTCAATTTCTTTGCATGTCTAACAATGCTTGGCCAATAAAGTATCTGAATTTGTGTATCCATCCTGGTTCTACTCAACCACACAGCAACTTTATATTGTCACTGTATCCTTCTGTATAGGCTCTGAGATTGGGGGTGGTTGGCACAGTACTATGCTTATTGTCTTCCTTCCTAAGGGGCTGAAAGTGTTGATGAAGACTGAGAGATCCCACCTTCCTTAGGAATTATGTGGGATGCCACAAGATTTGCTGCTCTATCCACTCCTGTTTAACATTGATAGGAAACCACTTTGGGAAACCATTCTTCACCATGGGGTGAGTTATCATAAGTATGTTTTTGATACTCAATTATACTTCTCTGACTTTGGTAAATTAAGCTATGTTATAGATATCCTAACCCAGTGCCTGGCGGCTGTGGAGGAACAACAGGCTTCAGCTGAACTTTGGCAAGTTCTTGATCTTGGAACTTTACCATCTTTGATATTGGACGGAATGGCATTTTCTCAATAGGCCTGGTGTACAATTTGGGGGTCCTTCTGGACTTATGATTCCTGCTAGATGAATAGTGGGCAACATGGCAAGGATAGCTTTTGCACAAGTTCATATTGTGTGGCAGTTGTACACATTCCTGGATTGTTATTACTTATTTAGCATATGGCATTTGTACATTATGAGCCCGTCTACAATTTTGTTAAAGAGTAGTTTGGCTGCCTAAGATTGCTAGTTCATTTTGTTCACACTCGTGTGCTATGCAAGGTGCACCACAGGTGGTGAACTAGCTCCATAGCTTGAGAGTAGCTAACTGCATTTGTGGAGGTGTTGGCATAATTGGGCTTTTCTCTGCCAGTTTGTCCCTCACATTCAGGCAGGTCCAGCACTGGTTGGTCTCTTGCTTTTCTGCACAGGTTGCTGTTAGGTTCTCACCAAAGTGGTACCTATTTATCTACTTGCATTTACATGCTTTCAAACTGCTAGGTTGGCAGAAGCTGAGGCAAGTGATGGGAGATCACTCTGTCATGCGGTGCTAGGGCTCAAACTACTGGTCTTCCCCAGTTGACAGATCCAGTATTTTTAAACTCCTGAGCCACCATCTGTGTATTGTTAGGCTCTGTTCACAATTAATCATGCCTTAGTCACCTCCCAAATGGACTGTTGTAATGTGCTATACATGGGAGTGAACCTGAAGAATATCTGAAAGCTTTACCTGGTGCAAAATATGACAGCAGGGACAGTTGTATGTGTCCCTAGAAGGACACATGCTACAGCTCTGTGAGTTGCATTGATTGCCAGTTTGATTCTGGATCCAATTCAAGGTGCTGTTTTTGACCTTTCAAGCTCTCCATGGGATGGGACCAGGTTATCCGAGGGACCGTCTTTTCCCAAGCACCTTTACCCTTTCCATCAGGCTTGGCAGGAGAGGCATGTTATGGGTCCCCTCTGTGAAGGATTCCATTGGACAGGACCTATGAGATGAGTTTTTTTTTTTGCTGTGTCATCAGCTTCTTCTCAGTGGCGAACCCTTCTCTATGTAACATCATTCCCACTGAAATACAATTGACCCCTCCATAACACAAAGCCTGTGGGCTGGTTAAATTATATGTATATCTTCCTTCTTTTCGATCTTCTTCATTTATGTTAATTGCTTTTAAATGGTTTTATAGAATATTTTCATTTCTGGTTTTATTGTGCACCACAAAAACTTAGAAGGCAAAAACTTAGAAGCCCTTATCAATGGACTCATTCATTAGGGTCATAACAGCCAACTAATATTTATGAAGGATCTCTAAAAAGGGAGGAAGAACTATGATGCCACCACTAACACCACAAAGGACCATTGCCACACTTGTGGTGAAGGATTGCAGAAAAGAAGGGATAATCCAGGCATCTCCCATCACTCACAGATATGCACCACAAAGACACACTGAACATTAGGTCATTGTTATTAACAGTCACATGAAAAATCCAAGAAATTTATCTTATTAATATTGATTCTGTTTTTATTGATTTTAATTGGAGTTTGTCACAGCAGAAATTATTTCCCTCAGAAAGATATTGTGTGCTTCAGAAATAAAACATGTTGCATCACTTATGAGTGGTACATTTCTCTTTACCACGGTGCTTTGCATAAGCATCCAAGTGACCACTCCACTCTCTTAATGAGAAAAGGAGGCTATATCATATAATTAAGCTAGTTTGAAGGAGTATTTCACAAACCATTATTGACCTGAGGAAACATTTCAAAATTTTGCATAGTCCTAATATAAAGAATCGGTAACAGAGGATTAAGTTGAATCAGCAGTAGGAATAGCCAAATTTAATATCTTTAAATTAAATTGACATACCTATCTATCATACATTTTTCTCTAAAGAATACAAATATTTTTTCAGAATTTGCTCCTGATTCAATAAATGAACTTCCCTGTATAATTTTCTCCTGGCTAAATAACACTTAAGAAGGAAATTTAGGCACTTTATTCGAAGTATTATATGGAACTCCCTTCTTAAAACTTGGGGATTGCAGCTTTAGTTTTGTCTCACTTCTCAAAAATCTACTTGTCAGTAAATATTTCAAACCAAGGGTTGAAGAAAACCAATAAAATAATTTCTTTATTTTAATTAAAGAGCAAATGTTTCAAAAAGGACCTGACATACAACTGATGATGCCTTGCTAATATTACATATAATTAGTAAGTACTTGATTGCAGAGCCAAAGGTTTTTTAAAATGTTATTTTAAAACCTATCCTGAAAATAAGCCGAAAACATGTTAATGAGCTGCTACTTATCATTATTTAGTCATATAGAGTAATATTGCAAATGAGTATAATTCAATACTTATTTGCATGATATGATCCAATGCTGACTTATCAACCAGATCACTATTAAATTTGGAGACCAAGCATTCATTATGTGGAATGTTCAAGTAAGTGCTAAAATAAGTAGCAGTGTTTGCTATAAAATAATATCAAGAGAATATTAGAACTGTAATCATAGAAATGGAAAGAGGCAATTTAACTTAAATTCCTTATACATATATTTGTTTTTTATTTATTTAGATCTAGGGATTGCCTGGCTTCAAAAATATCTCTAGATGGCTCACAGTACACATTAACTCACTGAGGTAAACTAGAGAATAAACCATGAGTACTAGTTGCACACTGACTCTAATATAGAATGGGAACCTAGGAGCTGCATCTTTCTTTGTATTGCAAGAAGGGTAGAACCAGGGGTGAAGCTGGGAATCAGTCTTGAGTTGCTACACACACACAAGTGTCAGAGCCCAACACCCTTGTGAGTACTGTTAATCTTATCTTGGGAGTAAAAATGTTCAATGGGCAGTTGGAGAAATTCTTGTAATCTTATAAGAACAATCTATCTGTTAGATAGAACTGCATCATCTAAGCTAACATCTTCTTTACATCTAACAGATCCCTTCCTTTACTTTTAACTTTCCAGAAAATTAAGGAGAGTCTCTTCTGAGAAGCTTCCCATGCCTAGACTGTGGCTCTTCTTCCTGTATCCCTAGGTCATTCCCATATACCATGAAAATATCAAATTTCAAGATACAAAATATATTACAAATGAAATAGAATCAGACTAATTGGTGCCTAACTAACAAAGACTCATTCCACAAGAGGAACCTACACATCCTATCCCAATGTCTGGAAGAACAGCCAGATTTTCAAGGCCTTCTGTCATGGCTGGGAGATACATTAATCTGTAAAGGAATCTGGTTCCAAAAGAGAAGAGCCATGACAGAGTAGACACACTTCTTGGGTCCTGATAGATGGCATTGTTTAATCAGAGATTCAGACTATACTTATTCTGCCAGCTTTCAACTAGATTTTTAAAATGTGAACCACTGTATCAGGTGAATTGTTTTCCATTTGTGCCTACAAATGTTTAGGATAATAATTCTACCATTCTTTCTATATATTACTCCATTTTTAAAAAATCTGGGCAGCAAAAATCTTCTTTATCATAACCTAGAACAATCTGCCATTTTTTTAAGTTCATCTTCACCTTCAATATAATCACTGCAATATTGTTTTACAGGATATTGCCTAGAGTTATATGGTAAGGTATTTCCCAGTGACACACCAAGAAACATGCTGATTTGCTACCCTATATTAAATTCCTAGAGAGTTCTGCAAGTCAAGGTACTTCCATACCACTAATCAATATAGTTTTCCCTCCCACCCTTTTTTTAAAAATCCCTGTCTGCAATATACAGTGAATTAATGCACTTCATTGCAAGAATAGTGCTTATAGTGCCTATTCTGTAATCAGTCTGTTAAACGAATCTATTCTACAAGTTACTAAAGAATCCAAAGCAGCAGAACAGTTTTTAAGTATATTACCCAAGGCAATATGGGTGTCTGTATAGATGTGTATGGTTTTTATTAGAAATTTTTCAGAAGTAAGAAACAAACATGAAAATATATAAATAAAAGTTAAGAAAAAGAAAAAAATACAGAATACAAAATACATCAGAGAAAAATACAGATAGAAAAAGATAAACAGGAAATGCAGAAATCATGGATTCATTTTTCCCCATTTTATCAAAAAATACATAAAATATTTCTAGTCTTTTATAACAGTACTTACATTTTATCCTTGCTCAAAGAGATCAGTTTGCCATTTCTGTAAATTCTGCTGTCTTTACAGTCTAATTCTCCATTGTGGGCATTTCAGTATTTCTCCATTGTTGTGTGTATAAACTTTCTGCAAGCAAACCAAGGCAGTCTTGTTGCAAAATATAATTTACTATAGCATTAAGAACATTTTACATGGTTAGCACACTTCCAGGAAACATTGAAACAATCTCCTATGAAATAATCCATACACACAAACATATACATACACATAGACACTACACCCACATAGATACAAATATATGTGTGTGTGTGTATATATATATATTATATGTATACACATATGCACACTAATACAAACTAAAGAAAACAAAAAAAGAAAAAGTGCAGAAAGAAAAGATAAAAATAAGTTTCTGATTTTGTTTGCAGGAAATATGTGTGATTATAGTTACCTCTTACTCTATAATTACAAAAACTATTTTTTCTATTTTCCCTTTTTTAATCATCAAAGCCACAACTGCACTCTTTTTTTCAGTTTCATACAAAATGTCTATAACGAGTTTCCAGTCAACCATAAATGTAGATATTGTTTTTTCTCTAATCAAAGAAATCAATGTAGCCATCTTTGCAAGTTCCATCGTCATCACTAACTACTTCTCTATTGTGAGGAATGTTGAATCTTTCCACTTTTGAGCATATATTAATCTCACTTGCAGTTGTCATATATAAAAAACAAGATTCTGTGTTTTTTCTAGCTGTCTCTCCATGAACACCAACAGAAAAGCCTCTGGTTTCAATTGTACATTAGTGTAGGGGAAACCAGGACTGAAGCATGTGTGAAAAGGGGGATCGACCTTGAGTCATTGTGAATGATCAAGCAAAGTAAGGGTGTCCCCCAGGAGGACCGTTAGATATAACCCAAGGTCAGGACTTTGGTGTCGAGAAGGGGAAATTAATGTTGGAATTAAAGGAAATGAGACAAAGAAATTAATTCTAATCGACTGCTTTAATGTCTCTGTGTGCTTACAAGAATTTCTCCTTCTGAGTGCCAAAGCTCCTGACCTTGGGTTATATTTAATGGTCCTCCTGAGGAGCACCCTTACTATGCTTGATCATGCGCAATGGCTCAAGGCTGATCCCCCTTTTCACACATGCTTTAGTCCTGGTTTCCCCCCATTCTAGTCTATAAAATCTTCTAAATTAGTGTACTTATTTGTATCCAAATTTACTTAGCTTTTTTGCATATCCACAGTACATGATACATTGTTTATTCATGTTGCTCACATTTCCAGCATAAGTTTGAAGTATCCTTTGATGATTTTTAAAAAGGTAAAGGTTTCCCCTGCTAGTCATGGCTGACTCTAGGGGACACTGCTCATCTCTGTTCCCTATCTGAAAAGCCAGCATTTGTCTGAGAATGAAGATTCCGTGGTCATGTGGCCGCCATTAGTAAATGCCAAGGTGCACGGACACTGTTATCTTCCCACTGAAATGGTACCTGTTTATGTACTTGGATTTTTACATGCACTCAAACTGCTAAGTAGGCAGGAGCTAGAGCAAGTAACAGGAGCTCACCCCATGATGCTGCACCTGGGTCTTGAACTCAGGCTGCCAAACTTTTCAACTAATAAGCCCAGCATCTTAACCACTCAGCCACAGCATCTCCTTTAGATTATTTATCTGATTAAAAATACCAATGGTATATTACATCTATATACTACTAAAACCCTTGTCATGGTATTTGACTGGGTGAAATGGTACATCATAGGGCACCAAATTATTTTGATTTGCACCACTCTTCACACTGTCTGTAACCTGCATGGCAGCTCTCATATATTCCTAAGCACCCCAGGCATCCTTCCCAATCCACAGCACCCTACACACCCTCCCCAACCTACGCAGCATGTCTTATACCAACTGCATCCTCCCTATACCCCTACTAACACACCTCACATATCCACACACCCTACCTGACTCATGTGACACCTCTCATGTTCTCCTCTTTCTTTTGAATCTTGTAATACCTCATATTGAACATAGTTTTTTTCTCCACAATGCAAATTTAAATATATCCTTCTTCTATTAATTAAATTGTACATCATTTGTCAAAACAGGTATTGTTTGAAAGAAAAAAAAAACAATATTCTAGATAAAATATATGACTTAATAATAGAGATTCTACCCAACAGTGAAATTTGTACTTCATCCCATCTTATTTTTTTAAAAAAATTTCATTTCATGCCTTGACACAGTTATGTTAATCTTGAAATCTTTTATTGTACCATTTTTTTAATAATTTATAATTCATTTATAATTCATTTCCTTTTAAAGGGTATTTCAAAATTAGCAGGTCATCTGCAAAAGCTCTTAACTTATATGACTGTCTTAATCTTTATGACAATAATCCTCAACTTATCCCATGTCTTTATTTAATATTTCTAGAAATAAAATAAACAGAAGAGGGGACATGGGGAAATTTTGTCTTGTTCCTTTCTATATTTCACATCATCTCCATCAATGAGTATTTAAATCTATTTCACTCATTTTTTTTAAATTCTTTCCAAAATGCACATCTTCCAGAATTTTAAATTAATTTGAAAATTAATAAATTTGAAATTGTCAAAAGCCTTCTCTGCATCTGAAAAGAGCAATGCACCTTGTTTTTCATTAAGTTGTTCCAAATATTCAGAAATATCCAACACAATGCTAACATTGTCCTTTAACTGTTTTTATGTAAAAACTCATTGTTTCTCAAAAATAAATTCTTGCAAAATTATTTTTAAACTTTCATCTAAAATTGTTGTAAACAACTTATAATCATTATTCAATAATTATATTGATCTATAGTTTCTTGCTAAAGTCAAATCTTGTGTATTTTTAGGCTTTAAAGTAACATTAACCTCCTTCCAAATCTCTGGAATCTTTCCTTCCTGTAAAATAGAGTTCATTGTGCTTTGTAGTGTTTATAAAAGTTAATCAATAAAACACTTATAATATAGACTTGATAACCCATCTGGTCCAGGCCACTTTTTGATTTACTCTTTTTAATAGCTTCTGAAACTTCTTGTATTATTATAGGTCCATTCATAATTTGTCATTGTTCTTCTGAAGTTTTTTTATGAGATACTCACATTTTGATAAAATTGTATAGCCACATTTTATATTAATAGAGTATCGTCCTTTTATAATTGAAATACTAATAGGCATTCACAGCATCTTAAAAATCTACAGTGAAATATATAACTCCAATGAGACATTTTAGAAAAAAACAATCCGCATATTTATGACACTATATAACAGAGTAAAATGTATTTCATATTTCTTGTCATCACTCATTGTACTTCTTCCAACTTTAACTTATGCTATCCATCTTCTGTTTTCATTGTTTCTTCCTCTTTCATAGTGGGATGATATTTTGAATTATTTGGCTTTATAAGAGGAGAAAAATTTATCATATTTTATGATGCAATAACAACAGATTGCCCTTTCATGCTATGTAAATTGATATGTTAAAAAATTATCACAATTGAACATTCAGTATCCACTCTTAACACGTTTCCTTAGTTGGATATCCTATTGAAAATAATGACTTTCAAGATGTATTCATACTGCACTACTATTGGAGTAGTCCCAGCAATTAATTGAAGCTATCTGTTTTCAAAGACATATTCTACAATAAATATTGTATGAAATATACAAATTATGACATTTGCAGAATGTCCAAGTCAGAACAAAAATAAATTTAGTTATACATATGAGATAGTCTGTTTTGAACCTTTGTAGCCTAACAACCAATAGAGGTGTGCATAATGTGGTGGTGATATATTTGGATGTTGGATGACCAGTTCAGAATTATAACAGTCAAGTTGGTTTGTGAAGTTTACAAAAGGTCCAGCAGAGATATTTTTGGCATTAGCATTTTAGGTTCACTGCACCATATTGTTAGGAATAATGGAAAGGACAAAAAAGCATGTGTTGTTATGAAAAATTGCTGATAATTTTATAGTTCTTGAAATAGCAAAAAAAGGAGGAAGAGGGAGAGGAAAGATTTTCATAAACTAAATTACAAAACCTGGAAGTGGAAGCAATGGTGGTGAAACAAATCCTAAATTAAACTTTTTAAAAGAACACCACCAGAATAAGTATGATCTGTAGAAACATTAGATAATATAAATGCTGTATGTAATGAGGTTATCTATGGATCCACTTTGCTGTTTGCTGTTATAATGGTGAAACGTGACTGATGATGACCTATTACTCTCAGCATAGGAATAAATAATTTCAAAATATAAAGGAGGAAATGCATTTGAATGATGGAGATCTTTTGGAACTAAAGCATGACCACACCTTTAGAACATAGAAATCCTTTTAGACATTCAATATCATTGGTATGTAGTTTCCCAATTAGTGTGGTAATGTAAAGCAGGCTTGCTATAGAACATGAAGCAATCTACTACAAAATTAAAAACATTTTCTTTGGCTTCATTCAGTTACTAGGCAACACAGAAACAACCGCACAATTAGGGCTATGTCCCAGGGTGATCTAAACCAAGAGTTTTGTTTTTGTTTTTCTAGTTTTTCAATAGTGTAAAAAGTTTAAATATCCTGCAAAACAAGATAGAGTCCTCTTCTATCCCACTAAGGCTACCATTGTTACTGCTACACTTGTATTTCTCACAAAAGAGATATCCTACGTTTTTAATGGTTTACAAAATTATATGTTCACACAGATTGACTGGTTCATACATTGTACTCAGCTGTAATTTGTCTGGTCCCAGTCCTGCTACCATAAAATGTAATTTATATAATCATTAGGAAAAGGCAACACCCCCATCCCCACCCCCCGAAAAAAGTAACCAAAAGATCTAAAAATAAGAGTACAAAATCACAAGATTTGTTTTCAGCATCAACTTAGCCAAAACCAAAAAAAAATGCATTATGTTTTAAAAAATTATAAGAATCCAGCCACTCAGAAAATTAAGAGCTCCAAGTCATGGTTGGCTCCTTATACACATTCTAGGCATCATACAGTACATAGCCAGAACTAATGCATGACTTCAAAGAGGAAGCGATTTTCACCTGTATCGCTAGACATGACGTCTGATTCTATAGACAGCATGACTCAACGAATATTGCATGAATCAGAAAAAGAACATCAGTTTAAAATGCATGCAAGCTAATGGCAGTTGAGTTGGAATTCATGATGAAATAGTTTCTGAGTCTTTCTGCCTGCAGAATCCTCTTCTATGATGTGTTGCATATGTTGAAAGATAGCAACCAGAAGCCATGTGTCTTCTTTCTGAATTCAGAGAGGACAGGTTATGTGAATGGCGGGGAAATTTTGTATATATAGTAGTTGAGGAAAGCAAGATAAATTGTTGGCACATGGAGAATAAGGAGCCATTCCTTATATTCATGGATTTTATGCATGGTCCATTACAATTTGTCCAGTGGGCCATTCTTTTAAAACTTTATCCCAAGTGAGCCATCCCTTCCTATTCCTATTTGTATAGAGAACAATTTATCTATAATTGTCATTTTATTTGAAATATTTTCTATCCTAGTAACTCAGCAATAATTCTTCAAAATGCTATAAAATAATATGAGGATGTGAAGAAAAGCATGATGATGTCAGTGCCTGGGGAAAATGCATTATATTATATATCATCATGTGTATAGAGATAAAGCCAAGTCTGAGAATATGCCAGAAAGTAGGAATAATGGTTTCAGGAAGGGATAATGTTCCATATATACAGATGTCTGTGGGAAATTCCAAATTTTGCATAGTTGTTTTATTTTATAAGCCCATGCAAACAATATATTAAGATTGTATGTTTCCAACAAGGCAGCGGTCAGTGGATAGTAGAAGTTGTATGTTGATAGTAGAAGCTCTGTACCAGAGTCAAATTCTTTGTATATCTAACCATACTTGGCCAGTAAACTATCTGAATATTTGAGTATTCTAATTTACCAAGTAAATTTAATATTGCAGATGATGACAATGATGGTTGCCTTTTCACTCCCAGAAGTGTTGGTCTAATGATTTGCAATTAAATAATTGCTATAAATGGATAAATCACTGTTATAATTTCATATACCATTATTTAAAAAGAAGATGGTGTCATTTGGAAATAGCTTCTGACACAAAAGGAGTTATTTTTAATTGCCTTCATTTTGTTCAGTTCTGTTATGCTTGAAGAACATGAAGAAATAGAAAAAATGATATTTTGCAGACATTATCTGGCTTTTTAATTTAAATATATGAAAAGTAAATTAAGAAGAGCTGTTTACATACCACTGGGGCTATTCATAATTACATTTTAGTTATTTAGATCAGCTTCAAAGCAACTTCAATTGGTTTGGGAGAGTCACTGTTACAATCTGTAAATTGGCGACAGGTAGTCCTTGACTTATGACCATAATTGAGCTAGGAATGTCCATTGTAAGCCATGATAGTCAAAAATCAAGACACCTACTTGATTAAATCCAATTTTACCCATTTTTTTGCGGCCATAGTTACATGAACATGATTGTCATTAAGCAAATACCCTGGTTGTTAAATGAATCAGTGTATTATTTTTTTCTATGGGTGTTCTGCCAGAAACCAGCACAAAAGGCCAGAAACTGGCAAAAAAGTCATAAATTGCAGGCATGTGACTACAGAATGTTGCAACTGGCTAAAGGTGAGCCAGATGCCAAGCACCTGAAATGTGGTCATGTGACCTGGGTTTACGTGCAGCCATCATAACTCAAGAACCCAGTTATAAGTAGCTTTTGTAGAGTCTTCAATTGTTTCATAAATCAAGCCCTACCTGTATTGGAAAACAACGGTTGAAAAGCTGACAAACGATTTTATTTGGCTTTTGGTAAGTGTACAGTACATACATACATACATGTCATAAAATAAATTTTCAATCCCACTTGACTGTTGTCAGTTCCATCAGGTAGACCAAACCAAGAATTAAATCCACAGGAAGGGTAAGTTCTCTTTCTTGAGATTGGCTATAATAACAGAACAGTGCTGTGCATCTCCCCTTCTTATATTTAGGGAGGTTTTTGTTCAAGCCATTTACCCATCCTTTCTACTTGTTTGGGAGTTAACCCATGTTTTTCTCAACACTTTGATTACAAATCAAATATCTATATTTCTCTCTATATCTCTCCTATATCTCTCAAGGTCAACTTTCTTACCCAACAGGAACAGGAAGCAGTAGGGATGAAGCCAAACTACATATGCTGCGTGACTCCAGAACAATTAGCATAACTGTAGTTCCCATAGATGATTTGGGATTTCCTCTCCACCAAAGGACAAAGCCATGCAAGTGACTTTTGTGGCTACATGTCCCTCACTTGGATCCTACTACCAATAGCCATGCAATAGATATCGAACCAAGAGACTCATTGGCCTTTTCATTTATTTGCTATTGTTTTGTTTCAAGGTTACAGGCACACACAGCCACAGTACTCAGAAATTACTACAGTTGAAGCAGGTAACAGCAGACAGGAATGTAATTCATATGCCTAACAGACAGTGCTTGCCTGAAAAGCATTATTTACAGTCCAAGAAGCATTAGCATTGTCCAAATACAATTCAAGAGTCACTGAAAGCCATACCAAGCAGTCAGCCAATCCAAAGATTAATGGGTCACAAACAAGAAGTAGAAATATGAGTCATGAGCTGGAAAGCCAAACTTGTCTCCAATGAAGACTGATAGCAAAGTAGCTATCTGAATCTGGCTGCTGACAGCTGGCTTCAATCACCCTTTGCCTAGCAAAGAGCCTCATTGAGGAGCGTTGATCTGCTCACCTCTGTAGGCATCTAGACCTGAGGTTTGGAAGTTGTGCCTCCTCATCTGACTTCTCCAGCTAAACAGGAGATACCTGTGGCTAATTACCATCGACTGAATCCTGGTTTACTGGGTCCTGAGGCTGTTAATCCTGAAACACAGGCTCAGATGAAGCAACATTGTCAGATTCAAGGTCAGACTCAGATTCTATATCATGGCTCCTAACAGTCTTTGCTCCTCTGGCTGTGGATCGTTAAGACGCGCCTCATTGGTAGATATCATAGAAACAAAAAGCTTAGCTGCTGAAAGTGAAAGTACCACTATCTTTTCAGGCCAACCAGAGAGGAGGCACAGTAATTCTGCTCTTGAAATAATAAAGCTAAAAACTTTTCCTCTTCCCATCGTGTCTGACTCTAGGGGGTGGTGCTCATTTCTGTTTCATAGCCGAAGAGCCAGTATTGTCTGAAAATAATAATAATCTTTATTGACATTGCACTATGTACAACAAAATTAAAAATGCCACCCAGTCAGTGCATCACTCATAGTTTCACAGAAACTATGAGATGCATAACAAACTAAAAATGCGCACCTCATAAAAACTATCACACACAACCATACATTCTACAGTCCGCACGATACATCAAACATGAAAATGTGGCATTGCACATGTTATACAATGAATCTGAATACAGCACACTTACACTGAATTTAGTGTGATTATTGCTGTTGGGTAAAAACTGTTTTTAACTATTTTTTCTATTTGTCCTTGTTTTGATTGTTCTGCACCATTTGCCTGACGGCAACAGTTCAAACCATGAACATCCAGGATGAGAAGTGTCCTTTATAATGTTCAGAGCTTTTCTGAGACAGCGGAACTGTGCAGTTCTTCCAATGTGGGGAAAGGGCATCCTACGATCTTCTGGGCCAAATTAATGATCCTTTGGAAAAATTTCCTCTGAGCCACTGTGCAGCTGGTGTACCACACACACATGCAGTATGTTAATATGCTCTGTATAGAGCTCCGATAAAAGGACACCAGAAGTCTCTAAGTGACGTTGTTTGTCCTGAGCACCCTCAGAAAGTACAGTCTCTGCTGGGCCTTTTTCAGCAGCTCAGAGGTGTTCACACTCCAGGCTAGGTCTTCCTCAAAGTGGACTCTCAGGGTTTTTGTGACTTATGCCCTTATTGTTGCCCATGTAGATTACAATATCTTCTAAATGGAGCTCTCTGTAAAGACCATTCAAAAGCTTCAGTTGCTCCAGAGTGCAACTTTATGGGCAGAACTGCAATTTGTCACTTCTTCAAAACCAAGTGCATTTTAGAACATATATTATAGAGGCCCAAGGACGACAGATCATGGCGTCATGGCGATATGGTGGCGATATACCACCAGGGTATATCTAGTCTCCTATACATCATGACAGGAGTGATTTTGAAGGTTAGAGAACGCTTCATTTATCAAAATTAGGGTAAATCGATGTACAATGGATTTTCCTGGTGTTGGCATCCATTAGTGGGATGGGAAGGGGGCTATGAGAGGGAAGAATCAAACAAAAACATTAGACTGGTGAGCATAGGGCACTAACAGAAAACAGTGATGAGACTATTGACTCTAATTTAAAATCATTCAGACATTTCATTCATGTAGAGATATTTACAGCAATTTTGTAGGGACAGATTTAATCACAGATTGGTGAGATGTGGAGACTAGCTAGTTTATTCCCAGTGGTTTTGTGCTGAGAATTACCTTTTTGTTATGTTTTGATTATTCTCAAAAAGATTGGTGGAAGAGACATGTGGGAAGAAAAAAAAAGAGATGTGTAATAGAAAAGGAGAAAAACATTTCAATTAGAGCCCTTGGGGGGAAGAAAAACCTATAAAAACGTTGATGGACAGAATTTGGTTGCCATCTTGCTTTAACAGATGTAATCTTATATGTACAGCCCTGAAAAATGACTGAATTTTATGGAATGTCTTTCTGAATATTATACTCCTGATATAAGTTCAGCTATATGTTTTATTATATTATAATATAATAACTTATATTATATAAGTTCAGCTATATGTTGTTAAGAGTCTAAATAGTTCAAGACTATTTTTTGAAGATTCAAACTCAAATGGAAATTTATACTTGTTAAATCCTTATTCAGATCCCTGAATAGGGATATGCCACATTCTGTAAGGTTGTTTGGACTGTAGCAATGGAGGAGGAATTACTCAACTGCTTCTAGATCAGAGAAGAGACTAGAAATGAACTGGAATGAAACAAAACGATTTTATTCTGCTTCCTTGCAATTCATGTCACCTGGCTTTGGGAATAATCTTATCCAACTTTTAGTCAGCTGAACTTGCTGAACTTTGCTTCCTGCAAATATTCCAAAGTTTAATCCCATCAAAAGCATAATCCCATCAAGACATCATCTAGACTAAGTTTCTTCCTGTAGATATGGCATCTGGTGGGCAAACCCATCAATCGCCTATTTACAGAATAAGCAGATTGTGAGCAAACCCATGAACCGCCTATTTATAGAGTCAGCAGAAATCTTAGAAGGATAATCCTATAGAAATAATTACTACCTTTTAAGTTTGTGTCTCAGTCTCTGGAAACTAG